>LBNU01016304.1:87941-157310 GCA_014162995.1 Artemisia annua | reverse complement strand
AAAAAAAACTTATTTTTTAAAAAAATTACTTATTTTTTTCTTAATTTTTTTAAATTTATTTTTTTATAAAATTAATTAAAAAAAGTATTTAAAAAATTTATTTTTTCTAAATAACAATTCTATAAAAGAATATATTTTAAAAAATATATTTTTTTTAAAATTATTTTTAACAAAGTACACTCTTTAAAAAAATTATAATTTGAAGCGATTAGAAGAAAAAATATAAAACTTAAAAAAAAAAAACAAAACAAAAAACAAAAAAAACAAAACTCATTTCTCTAAATTCTCCACCAAAATGATGGAAATAGAGGTTAACCAAATTACACTTCCATTTCTCTCCAACTCTCCATTAATTTCCTTTCAATTCTCCACTTTTTTATTTCTCTCTACCAAACAAGAGAATTCAATCCAATTCCATTTCTCCTCTTTCTTTTCTCTCTACCAAACACACCCTTATATGCATTCAAGACGATTATATGGTGGGACCTACAAAACATATATACAATTTATAATGTATTTAGGACATTCCATAATATAACGCTTAATTTTTTTAAGACAATACACTTGTTTAATGTGGAAATGTGTTACTTTTGTTATTAAATAAATCCATCAAAACTAATAAATACCCTGATCAATGATATATTACTTCTTGCAATAAGTCTCACTATATTACATTTAAGAGAAAAAAAAATTATGAGTTTTTATTCTTTTTAGTAAAATTACAAAAGAAAATATACATAAGGGCTTGTTTGGTTCGCAAATGTTTTTGAAACAATTTAGGGCCCGTTTGGTTGGATACTATGGGAATGAGACTATGGGTTTGAAAGTCATTAATGGTGTTTGTTTTGTGGGCTCAGCAATGAATTGGGTATATCATAGTCATAGATTCATTACACACTAATTTGGTGTATATGAAATCCATTCCCGTGGGTCCCTCTTTTTTCCACTACAAAACTCAAATATCTATACACTTTTTCATACCATATTTTCTCATCCAAACATAAACAATCGTAATCATACACTTTTTTATATCCATTGTCATTCTACTCAATACTAAATCCGATACCCATTGTCATTCCTAGCAACAAACCAAACGGGCCCTTAGAATCTATCAATGAGACTGAAATTTGTCAATGAAATTGGAATTTGTCAAAGGATTTAATTTTTTATGGAATTGGAATATGATGAAGCTTCCACGTCTGACAGTTTACGAAATGGAATTGAAAAAGTTATCTCACATCATTTTTCACCAACTGCTTTTTCAAATCATCAATCAAATCTTTAGATCTAAATTTAGGTTAATGTTTTAGCGTACAAATAGTTTTTCTATATAATATGATATTGTATAATCTTTTTATATAATAAAACAAAACCTCAAGTGGGGACTTTTTCATTTCAAAAAACTCAACCTTCCCTTATTAAGTAATAACTGAATTATTAATTATTTATTTTTAAAGATGCTTAAAGAAAAAAAAAATTAAGAACTTCTTTAATTAGTAAAATTTGTAAAAATTCGTTTTTGTGTAAAATTATATAAGAGATTGGGTACAAAAATATATGTGTCAAAAACATAAAAAAGTAAAACTTAGAGAACGCGGGGTCATATACAAAAATATAGGGGTTAAAACTAAAATTCTAACAAACAAAACCAGGCTCTTCGACACATCAAACAGCCAAACACACGCAACAAAGAAAAGCCGACTAAAAAAAACCCATCGCTCAATCTGATGAATCAATAGTATGTTTTTCGGCTAATGGAGTAAAGGTATATTAATCTATTACTTATTAATTTATCTACTAATCTAGGGTTTTTTGTTTTTTGGGTAATTAAGTTATTGGTGTGTGTTTTTCTGTTTTATCATTTCCGGCCATTTTTTTTGGTATTGCAGACCTTTTGTTTGATATTTAGTTGTTGTTATCGCAATTAAATTGTTCTTTGCATTTAGTATCATCCCTTATTTTCAATGTAGATGATTTGGTTGAACTTGAGATATTTGAGAATTTTTAGCCAATGTGAATCTCTGTTAGGATATTCACTATTAACTATATTTGTTTCCTACATCGGGTACCTTTTATATTGACAAGGTCACATGGTACAGGTTTAGAGATAGGATAATGTGTTTATGCAGGTTGGGAAATGGGTACGGGTTAATAAGGTTAACTTGTGGTAGATGTGAAATTGGGCCAGGTTCTGTTATGTTTGTACTTAATTGTAATGTGATTAACATGGAACTTGACCAAAGATCGGTTGTGGATCAGTTGATGTAACACACCCAACTGGTTTGTCCAACTTTTCTGGATGCCAACAGGATGAACCTTTCGTGCCTAGCCACTGAACATGTACACCTATAAATTAGGAGTGAACTTCATTTATGATTCACTTCTATTTGATCTTTTTTGCTACTGATGTTTATACTACTGTTTTGCTTATGTATACTGCTCATTTGTTGTTGTTTGGCTTTAGAGTATATAAGAAACTAATTACAAGCCTACAAGGTATGAAAAACTGAATGATGGCTAGAGTGTGTGCAATAAATTGTGATGACATGTATTGAATTTTCTTTATAGTTGAGTGAAGATACAATCTATTAGCCTTTTGTGTTCATTGTAGTTTGATGAAGATTGCGAGTAGTTAATGGTCTCCGTTCTAGAAATCTTTTGCATTCTTTATGATCTGAATTTGTTTATCGTTTATAAAGCATTTCGGTCTTACCAACATTGTAAACTGTAACTTGGGTATTTTAGGGTGTGTTGGAAGATGGTCGAGAAGTAACTGTCAAGTGGCTCTCATAAACATAACAACAACGTAAGTCAGTAATGTTTTGTGCTGTGCCGTTTCTCAACATAAACAATCGATTGAATCCTCTTTGAATTAGTACCATATGCTGCTGAAATGGTAATAGGTTTGTGGTTAATTAATGATTTTTCTAACAAGGTAGTGAATTTTAGATTGCTTAAGTAATTATGGTTTTATGTTTGGTTGTTTATTATTTGTAAAGTTTTGATTTTGAGTGGTGGCTGGATAAAATTTTCGAGAGATCGAGCTTGGAGTTACTGAACATTATGTGGTGATCTGTGTATAGTAAGTACTTTTTCACATTATATTTTGTCATATTTATGTTAAATATTTGCAGGAATTCTTAGATGTCTAATAAAAGTCTCCGCTCATTACTCAAGTGATATTTTTAGTCAACTTTTTACGTCATTGATGAGACGAAAAATGTTACGTTTTTAGGGGTCGGTTTGAGTCCTAATTCGTATGTTTTTGGTTTGGATTTCACCCAAAGTCGTTTCTTTTCTCATTTTAGGTACTTTTGAAGGGAAAATCACAAAAGAAGCGGGCGTTTTCGGAGTGAAAAAGTGCGGAAAACAACAAAAACTCAAAAGACCTTGAAGATTACAGAAGGTGACGCCGTCACTCTATACAAGGTGACGCCGTCAGGAACAAGTGAAGTCCAGAATTGGAAAAAGACTCGTGACGGGCCAGAGAGTTCGTAGTGCAAATTGGTGACGCCATCAACCAAGNGTGTTTTTTTTTTTTTTTTTTTTAAATTCGATAATTTAGATGTGGTTTGAATCATGCTGCAATCGATTGGAGATGCCACTAGATTGTGATGTCGAAGCATCTTGCATCTACAGTAGCATAAAGTCATTAAGGTTAGTGCATATTTCTGTAATTTTATATGCTTTGCAATCGTTTCTATAATTGATGGGTAAGTTTTGGATGTGTGGTTGTTTCATCTGGCCATTTTTTGGTATTGCAGACCTTTTGTTTGATATTTGGTTGTTGTTATCGCAATTAAATTGTTCTTTTCATTTAGTATCATCCCTTATTTTTAATGTAGATGATTTGGTTGAACTTGAGATATTTGAGAATTTTTAGCCAATGTGAATCTCTGTTAGGATATTCACTATTAACTATATTTGTTTCCTACATCGGGTACCTTTTATATTGACATGGTCACATGGTACAGGTTTAGAGATAGGATAATGTGTTTACGCAGGTTGGGAAATGGGTACGGGTTAATAAGGTTAACTTGTGGTAGATGTGAAATTGGGCCAGGTTGTGTTATGTTTGTATTTTATTGTAATGTGATTAACATGGAACTTGACCAAAGATCGGTTGTGGATCAGTTGATGTAACACACCCAACTGGTTTGTCCAACTTTTCTGGATGCCAACAGGATGAACCTTCCGTGCCTAGCCACTGAACATGTACACCTATAAATTAGGAGTGAACTTCATTTATGATTCACTTCTATTTGATCTTTTTTGCTACTGATGTTTCTACTACTTTTTTGCTTATGTATACTGCTCATTTGTTGTTGTTTGGCTTTAGAGTATATAAGAAACTAATTACAAGCCTACAAGGTATGAAAAACGGAATGATGGCTAGAGTGTGTGCAATAAATTGTGATGACATGTATTGAATTGTCTTTATAGTTGAGTGAAGATACAATCTATTAGCCTTTTGTGTTCATTGTAGTTTGATGAAGATTGCGAGTAGTTAATGGTCTCCGTTCTAGAAATCTTTTGCATTCTTTATGATGTGAATTTGTTTATCGTTTATAAAGCATTTCGGTCTTACCAACATTGTAAACTGTAACTTGGGTATTTTAGGGTGTGTTGGAAGATGGTCGAGAAGTAACTGTCAAATGGCTCTCATAAACATAACAACACCATAAGTCATTAATGTTTTGTGCTGTGCCGTTTCTCAACATAAACAATCGATTGAATCATCTTTGAATTAGTACCATATGCTGCTGAAATGGTAATAGGTTTGTGGTTAATTAATGATTTGTCTAACAAGGTAGTGAATTTTAGATTGCTTAAGTAATTATGGTTTTATGTTTGGTTGTTTATTATTTGTAAAGTTTTGTTTTTGAGTGGTGGCTGGATAAAATTTTCAAGAGATCGAGCTTGGAGTTACTGAACATTATGTGGTGATATGTGTATAGTAAATACTTTTTCACATTATATTTTGTCATATTTATGTTAAATATTTGAAGGAATTCTTAGATGTCTAATAAAAGTTTCCGCTCATTACTCAAGTGATATTTTTAGTCAACTTTTTACGTCATCAGGCATGGGTGCTAAACAAATTGACAAGTTTGGTGGCAGTGTTTCTGCTACTAATTTGGGTAGTGTATTGAATGAGGAGTCTGATTCACAAATTCAGGTGAATTTTCTTTTATTGATATCTCCTAAATTACTTACTTTTTGGTAACTTGATTGTACCCTTTGGGTTTTTTGTAGTTTTGATTCGCTACACTCTGGTATAGGGGGTTTTTTGGGATTGCTTGCTGAAACTCTTACTTATAAAGAGGCTGGTTTGGATTGCGTAGTAAAGTGCTAACAAATAGGTTGTTTGTGATTCTATTTTGAACTACTTATCCCTTTACAAGTAATATTAATAAGCAATCCCAAAAAACCCCGTCAAGGACCCCTATACCGTAGTGTAACATGAATAAATTAAAAAAAAATAGAAAAACATTAGCACTTTAAGGTAGACCGTTTGAATAAATATTAGCAAAATCAGCAAGATTATTTAAAGAAGGTCTGTATCCTTTACTCCTAAGAATATTAAGGTACCGATAGTTTTAAGGGGAGAAAAATGAGCTCGTGTTGGTGCTCTATGCTCCCAGGTTTGTTTCTTTCCCTTAAACATGCTATGACCAAAGTACCAGTTCTCGCCTTACCAAAGTACCGGTGCTCGACTTACCAGATTTTAATAAGGTATTTATTGTTAAACATGCTATGACCAAAGTACCAGTGCTCGCCTTACCAGATTTTAATAATGTATTTATTGTTGGCGCGGTGCTAATGCAAGAAGCTAGACCAATTGCTTATTTCAGCCAAGTTTTTGGGTCTCTCGCTAGATTGAAGTCAGTTTATGAAAGAGAATTAATTGCGATAGTATTGCCAATTCAAAAGGGGCGGCCGTATTTTTTGGGTAGGTATTTTGTAGTAAGGACCGATAAGTAATTACCTATCCTATGTATGAATTAGATTTACCCTATAAGTAACTTTTACTCATGTCTAATCCTTGTGTACGACCTTATAACTATATTTCATTGAAAGAAAATTATTAACATGGTGTAAATTACCATGACATAATTTAGGTAAAGGAATTAAAAGAGAAGGGTCGAGACGGTTCAAAAGATGAATGAAGTTGTGTTACCTCTATCCAAAGATCAAACTCCTTATGAGAGTATTTGGGATTGCATTTTGAGGTAAATTATATTCGTGTTCATGAAAACAGATAAGTCAAACAATAGTGTGTTCCAAAACTTTCAAATAAATGATTATGTGCAGATTTTACAAATTATCTCATATAAGCAAAACCATTTTTGAAAATGCAATCCTAAACACCCCTTATATGTTTTTTATTGATCAGCAATATGTAGTTCTAATATTCTTATAGCAATTTCAAACTTCCCACAGATAAACATTGATAATTTTTGTGACTAATATTAATAATAGACCCGGTGCGTGCATGGGGCTTTGACATAAATCGCATTAACAAGGTTTTGACATAAGTCGCATTCTAACATGACATTTGTTCTTGCAGAATCATCATCCAAAATTGCACAATAAAGATATGAAAACATCATCAAGCCAATGCATTGGACAAAACATCATCTCCAAAAGTGGTAAGGTTTATCTATATTTTAAAACTTGCTTAGTACGGGTGATGTTTATCCAGTTTTAAGGAGTGTTTGGGGTCAACACTAAAGGGGTAAACAATTGTTTTTGCCTAAAATGAAAATGGGTCGAAATAGATTAAGTGGGTGGGTCAACGTTAAATAGTCTATTTAATTTTCAAAACTGCTGATGATATTTACTTTCAGGAACTTGAAACGTTGCTAGACGTTTGTGCAATCCTTTTTGTCGCAATTTTTGTGAATATGAACAACCCATATATGGCAAATTTACAGGTCTCGCCAAATTTATGGTTTTAACATGATTGTGAATGTCTATATTCAATAGCTATTATTTTTGTTGTCTCAGAATAGAGCCTGTATTGCAAAGGCGACCAGTCCTCAGCAGCAGGGGTTGCAAGGCGGAGTTAAAGTTGAAAAGAAATATGAAGTGACAAAGTTGGATTAGGAGGGTGAAGTAACTAATAAAGCTTAAGAGCCTAAGTCAGTAAATATGAAAGGTATTTTGAACTCTCAGCAAACTAATAAAAAACAGAAAACATTCCTCCAAATATAAGGTGAAGGTCCCTTAGTTCACTCATGGCGTAATTTTTAGCTATTATTGAAGCATTTTCTAATGAATGTTTACTTACCACTATTTCATAAATCAACAACTGACTATGCTTTGTTGGACAGATTTAGTGAATTGTCAACGACTCGTGATGAAGGAGAACGAAAACGGCTATACTTTTTAAATTGGAAGGTGAAACAAATCCCATAAACAACAAAAACTTCTGGACAATTCCATGATTTTGAAAGATAAACGGAGAAAAGACAGTGTGAGGTTGGAAAGAAAGCAAAATAGTTAAAATCATACAGTATATGTAATATTTTCACGATTGTTTTGATTTATGCTTGTGGCAGCTTAAATTCGCATGTTCGTAGTCATGGTTTAAAAATCTTTTGTATGTTTTGTTGGTTGGCAGTGAATATAATAAAAAAGTAACTCTTTCAAGTCGGCCAAAACTTAAAAGTACGTGGCTGTTTTGTAGCTTTTACCCTCTACGAAAATAACATATATGAACTTTTACAACGTACATCAAAAATAATTATAAAACAAAATTAAGAACCGTAATAAAAACAGAAAACAAAAAATAAGCTATTTGTTTTTTAATAAACAAAAATACGTTATTAAAAATTTTAGAAAAAACCCCGCGCGTGCGCGGGTATTATAACTAGTATATTTAATAATAAATTATTATTAAAATAATATAATAATTTTTTATTATTATAATACTTTTAAAACATAAATTAAAGATACAACAGTAATTTATTAAAATATAATATAATTTAAATAAAATTTTAGTTTGATATAAAAATTAATGTTTTTTGAATATGATTTTTCGGCCTATATGTTTTGTACCCTTCCCGGCCTATATGTTTTGTACTTTCAACAACTTTCACCCTCCTTTGACTCCATGTTTAGCATAGTTTTTTTATCAGTTTCTGTTCCGTACTTTGTGTCTGCTAATATTTTTGACTTTATATTTTTTGTTCCTATTCACAGATTTATAATATAAACGAAATTATAAAATAAAAAGTTAATAAAAAGAAAATAAAAAATAAAAAAAATGAGGGTCCAAATAATCACTTCACAGTTAAAGGGTCGTCGGTCTTATTAAAAAAAGAGACAAACACCCCAAACTGAAACCGACCAAACCTAATCGTAGAACACCATCACTCAATTCGTCATCTCATTAAAAAAGAGGTAAAATTTTCTTTCATTTCATTTGTATAATTTTATATTAAGGGTTTTAAGTTAGATTTATGAAAAATAAGCAATTCCCAATCTGCTTATTTTGCCCCAATATAAGCAGAAACAAAAAGCAATCCCAAATACCCTTTAAGAAGCTTTGAGTTTTTGTATATAAGCAGTTTGGAAGTAAGTTAGTTGTTCAAATTGCTTATTTTGTTATGAATAGTTTATCTTTCTTAAGGGGGTGTTTGTTTAAGCTTATATATGTGGGCTTATGAGCTTATTTGTTTTCGGCGTATATTTCATAATCTTCATTTTTTCGGCTTTTTTTGGGACCTATGGGCTTATATAAGCTTATATAAGCCAATAAACGTAAAAAAAAGCCTGAAAATTTAGGCTTATGAAATATATGCCGATTTCAAATACGCTCATAAGCCCACATACAAGCTTAAGCAAACACCCCCTAAATAGTTAAATTTTGTTTATTTAAAAGAAGCTTGAGCAGTTATAATTAAGGAATCTCGAACGTTATCGTTTCTTGTTAGATTTACCTTATTAAAAAAATTGGGAAAAGAGCGTCGTTGCGAAATGAGCTACAAATGTTTTATAGCTAGGGGGTGTTTAGCTTTGAGTTTTAAGTTGATTTTCCGAAAATGATTGCTTGATCACTAAAAAACTAGAATATGTAGAGTTAGTTTCTCTATACCCGAATGGCCAGACTTTATAAATGTGACTTGAAAATGCGATAAATAGATAATCATTCTTGAAATGCAATGCTTAATGACCGTCTTGCCACATGGTCTTATAAAAGGCATTGCGGATTATATGGTTTAGTCGTTTTTAAGATTTTGAAGTAAAATAGAAACATAAATTGTTTAATACCACGCAGTTTATAATCTAAAAGATAAACAAATAATCATTTCAAGTTGAAAAGAAGACCATATGGACAGCAAAAACAGATTTCTTGTTTCGTAAAGATTTGGAGGTAATTAATTATTCGTTTGAAATTTTCTGTCCCGTGCGGCGTCGAATGTCAGAATACAAGTTTACCATCAATGCTCCGGTGAGTACATAATGTATCATCTCTTAAACGGTTCTAGTAGATTCAACTGAACATCAGTCACCAGAATTTATGAAATGATTTTAGTCTAATAAGTAGAAAATAATCATTTGGTGTTTCCCGTTCACATCTAATTTAGCACTATAAACTACTATATGTGGAATGTAAAATTATGTTTTATAAGACGGAATGATATAGTCGTGAATGAATCGAAGACGTGAACATCTATTGTAATTAGATGAACTGTTTACGAGTCTTTTCTTTTCATGCAGTTTCTTTAAAAAAACAAGAGTCAATGGATAACATCATAGATGCTATGAACAACGCATATCAAGAACTTATAAATGCAGTAGCAAACACACTTGAAGCCAAAGAAGCCTCAGGTGGTCAAGTTACTGCTGCAACAGATGCTGCACTTGAAAACCTCAAACAAAGATGGGAACTATTTCGAGTCGCCTGTGATCAAGCTGAGGAGTTTGTTGAGTCAGTAAAACTTAGAATTGGGTCTGAATGCTTGGTGGATGAAGCCACAGGGTCGGTTGCTGGGAAGCCAGGGCAAGCCGTGACACCTGGACTTCCACCTATTAGTGCAGTTCGGTTGGAACAGATGAGTAAAGCTGTTCGTTTGCTAGTAATTGAACTTCAACAAGGTTCCGGATCTGCAGGAAACTTATCAATGCCTCAACACTCTCCTGCTCCTTTTGATGCTCGGTTTCATGAAGATTCTACTCAATAGGTACTCTGATGACTGGTTAATGCTTTTTTCATTAGGTATATTTGTCTTTTCCCGGACTAAAGTCATACTTTAGGTGTAATTCAAAAACTACTGTTTTTAGATTACAGACTGATATGAGTATGCTCGCTTTTAGATGTCACATGCATGGGTATTGTGTATAAAATGATTTACTATGCTTGATGCGTCAAAGCTGCACCTTTGGCTACTTTTGGCTCGTTTGGCTCGTTTGGCTCGTTTGGCTCATTCTCTATAGCTGATTTTTGTATTATACAGTGTAGCCCGTTAAAATAAAATATAACCTGTATGAACCCATTCATTAGTAAATCGGTTGAATTGGCTCTTCCATTAGCAGTGTAACACATCCTTCTACAGTTCTACGAATCCATTCATTAGTAAATTATTTAACATGGTGTAGTTGCATACCCCTTGCCACATCCTTCTGTTAGGAATCTCCTATCCTGAAATCGGACGTAAAATTTTTTTAGCTCAATTATCCTACTGTACTTATTTCCACTTAGTTAACTGAAGTGTTGTTTTGTCATCTTTAATGTAGTTGCATCAGTTAGAACTTAGAAGAGAGTTGTCCTGTTCTTAGAAGATATCTTAGGAGAGATAGATGTCAATTGATGTTTGCGTTTAAGAGTTAATGAGAAGAGACTTGTATGGATGACGTCATGATGAGGACATACTCAAGTAGTGAAGAGATATTTGCATATGCGGTTGATGACAGAGAGGTTGGCCTTCTGGCAAAATGGTCGGTTATGTTGATTGGTAATAAGTAATAACTTAAAATAGGTAATGTGACCCAATACTGATTCTGATACACTTGGGAAGGCTTCGTGCTGAATGAGCTGTTTCCTTTTAATTGCTTTTTTTTTTCTTCATTTTATCTAACTGAGATGAGACATAATCCAAACATATGCATCATTTGTAAATCGGCCGGAATGACCACCTTTACCCACTTGGTTTCATGGAATGATGCTATGCATCTCCTAGAATAGCGTAATTTCATCTATTTAGTTTGTTCATTTCCTATCATTTCCTTTTTAGCCAAAGTATACGTTGCTTCGAAATGAAAGGTTTGCTGCTCTTTAGCCTGTTTATGTTCAAGTCCGTAACACAATACACAAATCTTTTTGATTAAAAAGAAACAGTTCGAGAAGGTTAAATTGTCCGAAATGAATTTCTAGACACATCATAATGAACTTCAAACAAGAAACAAGTTTCTTATGTGCTCAATTTCTCTAAGAAATCACTTTTTAAGAATAGATTTTTTATTGTGGTACTAAATTTCCAATAAAGTTTGCTTCTGCATGTGACTGTTACACTTTCATCTTTAAGATCTTTGCTTTTTGTAAAAAAAAAAAAACTCATTTGTTCAGAATGCAGACATTCATTACCATATTAAAGTTGCCAGGTGTAGACAGAAGTACGCGTAATACAATAAGTGTGTAATTAAGTATATAATAAGTTGATATTCTGGGTGAAATAATAGTTGGTATTTGGATTAATGTTTATGTTTGTGATATAAATCGTAGTCATCAGCCAGACATCGGCAACGGTATAGAGATGGAGACCTACAATGGTTAAAGAGCCAATCATAGCTTGGTTATATAGGTATAAACATTAATCCATAATACATGTAGAGGTACAATGGTTAAAGACCTAACATGACTAGAATGATAAATACTCAGAGCATGTCATGATGCTGTTAGGATCTCATATAGGCTTTTATGGTCTTGGCTGCAAATGGATCTTTTCGAGTTTCTAAAAACATCTTTTAGACCATGACCAATTCCCCAATTGGTTCTATACATGCTACTCACTATCACAAGGTCAATGCTGGACTGCAACTAAGACGAAAGCTCTTGGTTACCTGACAGGCCGACATTAACTCTAGCTGCCTCCTTTTAGTGTCGACTTTAAATCTTTTAATTCTCCCCGAATCTGGCATGCTGCCAAGAAGAAGAGCAAGGCTTGTTCCATAAATCACAAATCAAAGCTTTGAAATCTTGCCGAGTTAGCCACATATTAAACACTTCAACAAAATCGGTCCAAAATCTTCCTGATTGAATGATAGGAATATCTAAATGGATATTCACCTAGATATTCTCACCAAAACGCTTTTGTTGGTTTCATTTCAGTTGTTCAAAGTTTTGCGTCGCTAGTGCGGCTTAGCTTGACAGACCAGTATATACTGCTAGATTCTAGTATGTTAGCTATTATATCCTCTAGTATTATTATTTACTGTATCACTTGAGCCATGTCTCCTCGGCTTTTCTTAACTTCTATAAGGAAAAGTTTAGATGTCACGATTCTCCTGTTATCTTCCCTTCCATGTTGGCTGCCAAAAGATTAAGTGACTTAGATCGTGATTTTTTAGACTCCATGGTGTCTTTGGAAGAAATTAAACTCGCGGTTTGGGATTGTGGTAGCCAAAAAGCGCCGGGTCCAGATGGCTATTCATTTATGTTTATCAAGAAGTTTTGGGACATGCTGAAATTCGATATCCATTCATTTGTGGTCAATTTCTTCTCCACAGGTACCTTCCCCCAAGGCTCGAATTCGGCTTTTATTACTCTCATCCCAAAAGTGTCAAATCCTTTATTCATTAAAGACTATAGACCTATTTCGCTAATTGGTATTCATTACAAGATCATAGCTAAAATCTTGGCAAACCGGTTAGCTAAGGTCATTGACTCGATCATTAGTCACGAGCAATCAGCTTTTATTGCGGGTCGCCAAATCCTTGATGGGCCGCTTATTCTCAGTGAGGTTATTGATTGGTAT
Organism: Artemisia annua; assembly: GCA_014162995.1. Classification (NCBI taxonomy): domain Eukaryota; kingdom Viridiplantae; phylum Streptophyta; class Magnoliopsida; order Asterales; family Asteraceae; genus Artemisia; species Artemisia annua. The sequence goes on along the minus strand of LBNU01016304.1, from coordinate 144,327 downwards.
AAGAAAAGGAAAAAGAAGATGTTGGTTTTCAAAGTAGATTTCGAAAAGGCATTTGATTCAGTTAGCTGGAGTTTCTTAGACTACCTTCTGGATAAAATGGGTTTTGGTTTTCAATGGCGTCGCTTGATTAAAGCAAGTCTTACTTCTGCTAGGACGTCTATCTTGGTCAATGGGAGCCCCACTTCAGAGTTTTTGTTAAAGAGAGGTTTAAGACAAGGAGATCCTTTATCCCCGTTCCTTTTCATTATTGTTATGGAGGGTTTACACATTGCCCTAAGAGATGGGCTTGCAGCAAACATGTTCAGTGGCGTTAAAGTCGGCTCCAATGGTATCCATCTTTCTCACTTATTTTATGCCGATGATGTCATAATTCTTTCTGACTGGAGTCAAAATGATATTGATAATATCATTCGAATTCTTAATGTTTTCTACATTGCTTCGGGACTAAAGATTAACGTTAACAAATCGAATCTATATGGAGTGGGAGTTTCTACTAGTGAGATAGAACGTTTGGCTTTAGGCACGGGATGTATGGCAGGTACCTTTCCTTTCTCTTATCTTGGTTTGCCTATAGGATCGAACATGAGTCGAATTGTGAATTGGAAGGTTATCACTGATCGATTTAAAACTAGATTGTCAAGATGGAAAGCTAACCTCCTTTCCATTGGTGGCCGCCTTACTCTCATTAAATCGGTTCTTGGTAGTCTTGGCATATATTATTTTTCGATTTTCAAAGCTCCTGAAGCAATTATTAAGGAGCTTGAATGTCTTCGTGCTTCGTTTTTTTGGGGTGTCTCTGAAGATAAAAAGAAACTTGCGTGGATTAAATGGCCTAATATCTTAGCCTCTTTTGACAAAGGTGGTTTAGGTGTTGGTAGCCTTAAGGCTTTTAACAGTTCAATGCTCTTGAAATGGAGATGGCGTCTTCTTTCATCTCCGGGTTCGCTATGGGTTAAAGTCGTTAAATCGATTCATGGAGAAGAAGCGGGTATCGATCTTAAAGGTTGTCAAACTAATGGGTTATGGGCTAGTATTGTTGGTACGATAAATCACCTCCATTCGAGTGATATTGTCCCCCTAAATTCCATCCGTTTTAAAGTGGGTGATGGTTCTTTGATTCGCTTCTGGAAGGACACTTGGTTAGGAGATTTGCCTCTTCACATTCGCTACAATAGGTTGTATCGCTTGGAAAGAAATAAAAATTGTCTTATCAGAGATCGTATTGTCAATGGATGTTGGTCGTGGGATTGGTATAGACCGGTTACTTCGGGAAGATCTTATGCCGACCTCATCAATCTTTTGATTGAGATCGGTTCCTTAGAGATGGTAGATGGTGCCGATTGCTGCTCATGTCCTTTATCTCAAGATGGGTCTTTTACAGTTAGTAACATCAGAAAACACATTGATGATGTTATGCTTCCTAATTATCTCCCATGCACAAATTGGTTTAAAGTCATCCCTAAGAAGATTAACATCTTCATGTGGCGTTTCTTCATGGATAGGCTTCCTCATCGGCTTAACCTCTCAAAGCGGGGCTTGGATATTGACTCGATTTTATGTCCGATCTGTAACAGGAATGTGGAATATAATGTCCATATCTTCTTTTCTTGTGACACAGCCTTGAGTATTTGGAATCTTGTACGTGTTTGGTGCAACTATATATTTCCAGTTTTGGACTCTTGTGAGGACTGGAATTCTTGGTTCTCTGCTTGGCACACTTCAAAGGCTTCGAAAGACCGTGCTTATGCCATCTTTGCTGCTTCTTGTTGGTCAATCTGGCGTTTTCATAATAATGTTACATTCAACTCTCAGTCCATGCGGAAATGTGACATATTCGATAATATTCGTCTTTCTTCCTTTTCTTGGTTAAAATCTAGAGGTAAACTTTGTAGTAGTTGGAATGATTGGCTACAATCTCCTTTGTAATTTTCTAGCGTCTTGCTAGTTGTTTTAATAAATTGCCGCCGTTCAAAAAAAAACCTTATACCCACGGGGTTAAAAATATCAAAATAGAATTTGATACTTCTTTGATACTCCATTATTTATTTTTCTATTTTCAGTTATACACTTTCTCTCTTAGCTATTAAAACCGAAAATTATTAATCTTTTTTTCTATTACTAATTTAAAATTTACAAGTTTATAAAAGAACTTTTAGCAATTGTTTAACGATTTAGTTAGTTGGGTAAGCAGTAATTTGTTAAAAAAAATTCGATACATTTTAAATATAGACAATAATAATAGCAAAAATCATCTAAAAATGTACTCCCTCCGTCTCAAATTAATTGTTCATATTTCCTTTTTAGTGTGTCTCAAAAAAATTGTCCACTATCCATCTTTCTAGTTGTGCGTAGCTTTTTTTTTTTTAAATCCTCAAACTTTTGAATTTTGACTTTTGTGTTTATTTACACATGTAAAATAATCATTTTACCCTTATATTTTTGTAATCACTCTATTAACAGTGAAAGAGAAATGATCATTTTACATGTATAAATATACGCAAAAATCAAAAAGTTTAGGATATATGAAAAATGGCTGCACATAACTAAAAAAAAATAGTAAATTTACTATACTTTTAGATGATTTGCCAACAATAATAATAATAATATTAAGAAGAATAAATCACACCAAAATTTATCCAAAGTAAAAAATCGTGAAACAGCTCACCCAAAGCAAAATACTACGATATTTTGATTATTATTTTCTTTGTTTATACCGTGTGACAAGTAACAGCTACGGTATTTAATATACCTTACCTGCCAAGAGAAGAAGAGAACCTTCAGTCGACAAGTAAAACCCCAAATCTCAAATCCCCCAACCAATCAACCAATCGATCCAAAACCCAATGGCGCTACAATGGATGATATTAACATACATCGTCGCAGCTGAAGCAGCCATTGCTTTCATACTCACTTTACCTTCCCCAAAAGCTATCAAAACCACTCTCGTCTCGTTAACCTCGCTCGTGTTGCAGCCCGCGATGTTCGTTGTCCCGTTCGCCGCTTTTCAGCTTCTAGGTAGGTTAGCTTTTCTTATTGTGATTTGATTTATTTTTGTGATGATATTGATTGATTGATTGTTTTGTTGTTTGTTTGTTTTGTAGATATTTATTGGAAGGCTGAGCATCGGTTGATGTGTTCTGGTGACACTTGTACTGCTTCCGAGCGTGATCGTTACGAAAAAACGGTATAATATATTTTTAGCGTTTTTTAATTACTTTTTTAGGGCATGTTTGTTGAAACTAAACAGTTAGCAGTAGTATTTAGCAGTAACAGTTAGCGGTTGCGGTCAGCAGTTAGGAGTAGCAGTTTAATTTGTAAATGTAATTTTAATTTGCAAAATGCCGTAATGCTAAATGCTTATTCAAAGAGCATTGAGAAACTAGCGTTTTTATAATTTTATAAATGCTATGTGCTTCCTTCCAAACGAGCTTTGTAATAATAATGCTAAATGCTAATTGCTCTAAAATGCTTTCAAAAGCTTTCTGCCAAACACACCCTAATGCTACTATTTGAAGAAGCATTTAGCGTTAGCAGTTACCTTTTTCGTTATTTTGCACTTTATGATTATATATACAACTACGTTACCAAAATCTTTTTTATAAAACAATTCTAACTACTACGGCTAGCAGCGTAGTTATGCCAAACTTTGATTTCGCATAGTTAACAGGAGTTAGTGATTTAATTTAGGCATTTGGTTTGAGATGAAACTGTTTTTGATATGATTAGTAAGAATGTCGATATTCTACTATGTAGTCGTGGGTTGTGTACGTTTGGTTAAGGAGTGTTGTATATAGTTAAGAATCTGGATTAGCTTGGCGGATATTGATGCATATAATAGAAATAATGAGATATAAGGTTTTACTTTTGAGAGGGCAACTGTCTCTTTAAAATACCAATTACTACTTTCAAGTGGTAGAATGTCTCTTAATTTGATGATCGAATGTAATCTCTAGCTTATAAGCTAATTGCTGTTTATAGAGCTAACCAAGTCAAGGCTGGCTCCCAAGGAAATTAATTTAATAGACACACTTAAAGGCTAATAATTTTCTTATGCATAATAGCATCTAGGAGATGGATCACTCTTGAGAGTTTAAGGTATTGAAGGGTTCATTGATATACGATGGTCCATTTCAGTTCCATTGATTTTGCAAACTGTGTTTTGAATCTCATCTTATTTAGGCATTTTGAAAATTAGACATCTTTTGGTAAGAGATGCCAGCTTTTAGGTATGTTTGTACTAGGTTATACTAGGTTATATTAAGTAATCTCAAGAGCAGAGCCTCAACTAAATGGTGGTGAGGGTTCGGGTTCTGTTATGGACAAAGTGTAGAGTGTGTACGTGTGCTTGGCGTTGACAGAAATAGAATAATTTATTGACAAATTCCTATATCTTCCAAGTTGCAAGGTAATTAGCTTGTCGTTTGTGATCAAAATCTACTTGGTTAAAGCTATACATAGCAAACACCTCACACATAGAATTACTAAATACACCTTTGGTCAAAGAATAAAATAATGTCTTAATAGATCCTACCATTAAGCCAGTGATGGAGCTAGGGATGGTTTAGCAGGTATACTCATCTCAACTCCAATGTTTTGTAGTTAATAGAGGTTGATAAAGTTTTGTAGTACAAAATCTTAAATCTAGAATTTCCGACCCCCAAACTTATAGTTATAATTCTGTTGTCAGTATTGCTCTCTCTTCATACGTTCTCTGGCTCCACTGCTGTGTAAATCACTCGTTAGCATATGCAAAAATATCTTTGGTAGGATCTCAGATTCTTGTAAGTTGTTTGCGCATCATTAGCCTAAGTAAAAACAACTTTCATCTTGCTCGAAAAAATGTATCTGGGTGGCAGAAGTGAGTGCTTAGGAGCAATTGTCTCTGTGGCAATAATTATATTGATAGTGTTGTAAATACGTGATCACTTTGATTTTTAGGCGTTCTTATGAACACGAAAAGCAACCCGTACGAATGTTGTCAATCTTGCTCTCTCTTCATACGTTCTCTGGCTCCACTGCTGCGTAAATCACTCATTAGCATATGCAAAAATATCTTTGGTAGGATCTCAGATTCTTGTAAGTTGTTTGCGCATCATTAGCCTAAGTAAAAACAACTTTCATCTTGCTCGAAAAAATGTATCTGGGTGGCAGAAGTGAGTGCTTAGGAGCAATTGTCTCTGTGGCAATAATTATATTGATAGTGTTGTAAATACGTGATCACTTTGATTTTTAGGCGTTCTTATGAACACGAAAAGCAACCCGTACGAATGTTGTCAATCTTGCTCTCTCTTCATACGTTCTCTGGCTCCACTGCTGCGTAAATCACTCATTAGCATATGCAAAAATATCTTTGGTAGGATCTCAGATTCTTGTAGGTTGTTTGCGCATCATTAGCCTAAGTTAAAACAACTTTCATCTTGCTCGAAAAATGTATCTGGGTGGCAGAAGTGAGTGCTTAGGAGCAATTGTCTCTGCGGCAATAATTATATTGATATTGTTGTAAATACGTGATCACTTTGATTTTTAGGCGTTCTTATGAACACAAAAAGAAACCTGTACGAATGTTGTTCATATAATTATATGTGTTGGAAAACTACATTTGGTGGTTTGTGAAGTATGTGACTTACTTCTGACAATAGCTGTTCGTCCCGCCAACAAATGTTTGACCAACTTTAGGCTTTTTTTTGCTGTACATGTTGTAATTAGGCACGGTTGAATTGATATGGGTCTTATTGTAGTTGTGAAGTGTTCCCAGTGAAATATTTACCTTACTTCAACCAAAATAAATAGCTTGCCTCGAATAAGTGTCGCTTAGATGTGAGATATTGCCATAGTGTGCACTATACAGCATACGTTTAGTAAATTGGTCGTTAATTGATCAATCTCTTATATAATAAAACAAAACCCCTAGTGGGTACTTTGTCATTTTGAAAAAAAAGAATATTTCCTGATTAGGTAATATGTTAATTATTAATTAATTTATATTTTTTAAATTCGTTTTGTTGATATACTATACAAGTAGAAGATAAATACAAAAAATATAGATAAGATTTAAATGATTATCTTTAATCATAAAAAACTACAATTAAAAATCATAAATCAAACAAAATAAAAATTAAATTATTTGTTTTTTAATAAATAAAAATATATCATTTAAAATTTTTAAAAAAAAACCCGCGCGTGCGCGGGTATTATAACTAGTAAAGTACTAAACAAAATTTTGCATTATGTAAATAAGCAACTTTTGGATTTGTTAGTGCTTCTAGTACTCTTTGTTTTGAGAGGATTGCTTTTACGGTTTCTTTACATGCTTGAGTTTTTGATTGTATTATGGGATCTTTTAGGTATTATCTATCTGTAACAGCCAGTTTGTCATTTTCTTTGTTCAGTTGCCTAGTTTTTTTTGTTTATCGTTTGAGCTTTGCAGAATTAGCTCAATTTGTGTTAAGAAGAACGAGATTTTGTGTCTTAAGACATGTGAGAGGGTCATGTGTCTGTTATTAGCTGATTAAATAATATACTTATGTAAACAAATTATCACTATAGCCCAACATTGAGTGAGTAAACCAACTACAGTTTATGAAGTCAAGTGCAACTTCACTGAGGTTCTTATTAGGATTTATGACATATGAGAAGCATGTGCGGACAAGACATAGATAGGGATGCTATCTATCACTGTGTGGAGGTATAACAAAAGGATGCAGAGATTGATATTGGGGTGTTAATCATGGGATAAGATTGTATTGTGTGGAAGGACGCCATTTATCATCTGAAAGACTGAAACCCTCATGGTTTAACCTCTTTAACTTTTTAGTATCAGCTCTCAACTCTTGTAATTTCGCTTGAGATAATTTCTAGCCTGCCTTGTCGGTATTTTGATAAAGTGATCATCATTTTAATCATTGTTGGTTTATAGTCATAGCCCAAATTTCTTGAACAGTAGATTCAATTGACATTAGATATAGCTCAAAATTTATATTAGATATGGCTTAAATATGTGAAAATCAGGAGTTTCTAATTTTGGCCTGGTGAAGTTAATGATTATTGGAACTAAAAATGTGTAGCTGAGAAGTAAGAGTTATATGTTACATTGATATTCATGTCACTGCGAAACCTGATCATTAGCATTACTATAAATGGATCAATGCATTTACATTATGTGTTGAGTAACTCATGTATTGATGCCACAATTGTTTGTGCAGATGTTCAAGGCTCAAAGGAACGTAATTCTTTGCTTTTCAGCGTGTCTTCTCTACTGGTACATGGTTATTTCATTAGGTTCATGATGCATCAAAACATGCAAAATAACATACTGTATATGTTAAGTTGCGAAATGGGAAAGGCAAGTGGGTTGTGTAATGGGTCAACATTGCCAATTTTGGTACAGCTCAGGATTAAATCTAAACACCAAATTGAATGAGTTTTAATATACATAATTAGCGTGTTAAGTTGATTACCAAACCTATATTGTTACAATAAAATGTGGGCCACTTTTAAGTTCTTTGACCCATTTAATATGTATCCCTTTTTAACTAAGTTTTATATCTTGCACATTTGACAAGTTAGAGATAAGTGTAACCCAAAAGTACCCATTCATAACTAAATGGTTTGACAGTCTTCTCTAGTATACGTTGTGGTTGTACAGAAGTGGTCCAAAATGTATATCTTGAGCATCTTTTGGGCACCTGTCACTAATTTTGTACAAAACCTGCACACAGCTATGTTACACATACTTCAGTTTGAGTATTTGTATTTGAATGTGGTGCAGGTGTATCTACCGTGTTTGCAAGTACCACAAGGAGATTCAAAGTATGGAGGAAGTCGAAAAGAGGTACAAGGAAGAGTAGCTATTCTTCTCCATGGCATCGTGAATGCAGTTATTATATTTGTACGCTATCTTGATATATCATGCCTTAGAGTTAACTATACCTTAAAACTTGGAATTCGCCATTATTGTGTAATAAAACGAAGCTGGCAGTACCTTACATAGTGTGATGTTCATCTTTCTTATTCGATTTTATATCATGTTATGGTTTATAACAGTCCCAATATTGAATGACATTTTTTTACTGAATACGGTAATATATCTCAGTTTTGTAAGTGAGTCACAAGCTTGCAAAGTGTATTCCACATAACTTGGGGAAAGCGCAAGACTTTCAAACATTGGACATATCCTAAAAGCAGTTAATGCCACCAATGGATCTGAAGCCCGACATATATGGAAACCATTTTTTTACGACCGTTTGTCGGCTATTAATGGTTGCAGATGTGATGTCCTCTGCTTTGGCATGGGCTTTTTTCTGCTCACAGGGATGGTAATGTAGCATCCTTCCATTCTCATCTTATCATATCTTGTTTGTCCCATGATTGCACACAGGGATGGCTATTTAAGTATTTATGATGCATGCACCAGTCCCAACCTTATCACCATTAACATTAGGTGAAATGAATTTGTTATTGAAACTTGATAAAATAGCAATTATTATCCGAATCCCGCACATCATACACATATAAAAGAGTTGCAAGGCATAGCAACTTACAGTTTTGTACTATGCTAAGAATCAAGTTAGTATCTTGTAAAAACAGTATGCACTTCATCAGATGAAAATTCTTAGATCAGTTTGATGGAGTAATAATTTGTCTAATTTTAATGATGGTTTACAATTTGTTCTGAATTGGTCATTATTATGTTTTGGCTTCATTTTTAGTGTCTAAAATGTTGGTTTTTAGTTACTTTTGTTCAATTAGGGATCTGATGGTTTTGAAAAGAACCCATTTGCATAGTATGACCCAAGATATAATAAATTGATCTTGATGCTTAAACAACCAAAAAGAAGAATGATTAAAGTCACACAAATGCAAATAGCTTTCCTCAAAAAATAAAAATCTCAAGCATTTATGGGTTAATATTATCAAACTAATTTCCATGTATGCATGCTATCCACAAAAAACAATTCTTAACCTCAAAAAACAGCCCCCAGCACAGCTCCTAGATATTCGCATCTAATCCATCAAACTCAAGGACAAATCAGTAACTTGACATCCCAAACACTCTTAACTTTCAAACTCTTTCAAATACTTGCACCTATCTCACCCACACACACCTACACAAACTAGCTAACACCATATACACATACATACAATGTCTTTGCAAATTCATCAAGTTTGTCGACCTGTTACGTTGCCGTCATGCTTCACCAAGCAGTCTACAGACATTCACCAGGTGAAGTCATGTATGATGATGATGGTTCATGATAAGAAGGATGGGAAGAGGAAACTGAGGTCAATGGTGAAGGTGAGATCGAGTTTAGAAGCTACAGCGGGTGGTCCAACGGTTGTTGTGGGACAAGTGACTGAAGTTACTCAGGATACGTTTTGGCCATTGGTTGAGGCTGCTGGTGATAAGACTGTCGTTCTTGATATGTATACTCAATGGTATGTCATTTGGTGTTTTGATTTCCTAGTACAAGTCTTTATTATCTAGCTCAGTAGCTCGAGTTGCTCAACTTCTATATCATGAACAAATTAAGGCTGTTAATAGTAAGGCCAACAGTGATAGGCTGGCTTGATGGCATAAGATAGTGTAAGGCAATAATATAAAATAAGATAAGAAAATTTGTTATTAGAGCTGTACTTAAGACTCTACTCGAGTAGCTCAAGCGCGCTCCTAGCTTCCTCTTGCAACAATGTAATATTGACATGTTTCCGTCCAGGAAATTGACAGTTTCTGGTGTGTAGATTTCTTTCTATGTATGAAAGCAGTCACTAATTTAGATCAGATTAATTCCTGAATGGAATTTTAACATTGGTAAACTGCATATTAATATGATATTTCTTTAACATGTTTTTCTTCTGTTACATATTTAAACAAAACCGGTAGCTGTTTATATTTGTATTACTAATATTGAAAAAACTTTGTTTAGTGCGAGTTATATAAACGAAGATAAATTCTCAATTCAGGAAAACAAAATGACTTAAAGAACAATCTGTCTTACCTGTTGTTGATGTTTAATGTTCGTGATGTTAACAAAAATTTACAATGGGTAGCTGGTTTAAAGTTTGTCCATTGCTAAGTAGATTGACAGATATAAAATAAACTTGTGAATGCGAGGCAGCCTTCCACCCATTGTAACACATTGTTTGCAAGATATGAGTATAAGCTAAACCATGCATCCATTTGCATCTTTCACTACAATACAAGATTACGATGTTGTCTTCCCTTCTTCATTTGCATCTTTCACTTGTCCTGTGATGTTGATTATTTATTAATTTTGTTAGGTGCGGTCCTTGCAAGGTCATTGCTCCAAAATTCAAACAATTGGCCGAGGAGCATCTAGATGTGGTCTTTCTAAAGCTCGATTGCAACAAAGATAACAGGGTTTGTCTTTAACTTATTTGAATTCCTTAAACATCCATACCACGACCCCCTCGTTTAAAACAATGGATACACTAATAAAGTAATCTATTTGAAAAGACTTAAACCCTGTACTTAGGGGTTGTAGTGATCCCCTAAGTGGCGATTTTGAAATATGTATTTATAAATGGTTCGATTATGATTACGTCATATATCTAACGGAACAAATGTTAAGCAAATTTTTCTTACTAAAACAAGCTGGTTAAACAGGCAGAAAGTAATTCATAATTTATTTAAACACATAAAACCTCTATTCGGGCTTGGTTAGAAACCATATGTTTACACATTAGTTTACTATAAAATGTAAAATAAATTAATAAAGAATTTAAGTTTTTGTGCCTCAACCATTCCGACCAGCCCGTTTGATTGTCCCTATTTTGCCACCGTAACTAATTATACCTTGCTGAAATTGACAGGCATTGGCAAAGGAACTAGGATTGAAAGTGGTTCCTACCTTCAAAATTTTGAAAGACAATAAGGTTGTAAAAGAAGTTACAGGAGCCAAGTTTGATAAGTTAGTAGGTGCGATAGAGGAGGTTAAATCTTCTTAAACTACTGAGTAGATACATGATCTGATACATCTTTGTGTATAATATTTGTGAAATAAGATTACTTTCTGTAGATGTATTCCACATCAGTATCGATAAGTTTAGCATCCCTGTTTAGAAATACTTGAATATAGCGATGATTCATAAACTATGCAAATTGTCGATATCTTTGCTTGAAACTGTTTTTTCTGACATTTATAGTCCTCTAGTCCTTCTGAAGACACTCATGTCACACATTAGTTGTTAGTAAAGGTGTTTGCTATTTGAACACGTTATCCAGGCCGTCGGCTAACACCCTTGTGTGTTAGGCTAGTTATAACACAAACTTGATGACAAACAAACTTGATGCTCTCATGAAGGTCTTCAATGACCGAATAACTGGTGCACTCCCTAGTCACACCGTCAAGAACCCGAAACTCAATTTCAATTCCATCTCATCGGCTTCATCTCTAAGTTCTTTCACTAGCGGTGCACCTTACTCTCAAAAGGAAGGTGTAACAAATGGTTTTTCTAACTCCTTTCATTCGGTCAACTAAATCAACACGTGTTTCAACTTTCATACCAAGAAAGAACACCCCAAATGTCCAAATACGTACTCCAAGCTCACAAAGTAACGTGTCGATCATATCAAATAAAGAAACACCACAAATAAAAGAACCCGAAAACAAACTTAACGATGAATTTAAATATTTGCATCTAAATCTCATGTTCTTGAAGTTTTGGCTCATGCACCCATGTATAATGCTCTTTTGGATAAATATGTACGTTGAGAGTTTTACTTTTGAGGGTGCGTTTGGTTTGTAGGTGAGATTGGAATTAGATTTGGATTTGGGAAAGGTTTGAAAGAATTGAGGAATGAGAAAAAAAATATAAATGAATTAAATATTATTATTTTAAAAATAAGTGGGATATTATTAATATTATTTTGAAAATAAAACAAATATAAAATAATATGTGGTCCCACATAAAAGAAAAAAAATAAAATATCATTGGTTGATATCACTCAAAGATGATAGTGAGGGTGGGAATGCGTCTTTCATTGAAAATGGTGGGGCCGGGGAATAAAAAATAAACCAAACAAGTTATTTGATATTTCTTTCATTCCATACCCACCCACACCAGCATACCAAACGGGCCCTGAGTTAGGAAAGAATGGTTTCGCGTTTGTTCAAAGTAAGTTACCCAAAAATATGGATGTGGTCATGTGGGTATACTTAAGGATGTAGTTGTCCACATAGGGAGATTGACCATTTTTACTTATTTTCACATCCTTGATATGATTAAAGTCCCTAAGTGCCCATTATTTGTAGGAAGTGGATTCTTAGTTTCTGCAAGTGCAATAATAGATTGTAAGAAATCTAAGATAGCGGCAGGAGAAGGTGTTACTAAATCAATTTATGATGTGAAAGCAAATTGTTATGATGAGGAGCCCCATTGCCCCATTGGTTAGTTAAGGATAAAGCACCATCACGATATGTACCTTGACTTTGCAATGGTTTCATTGCTCTCTGTGGACGAAGCTAGGATTTTATATGCTGGTATGCTAAATATAAACATAATAGATAACCATTAGAATGTTGTTGCTAGAAAATAATTTAATTTTAATTCTTTTTCAATCGCATGGATACTACGCAAAATGACCTGCAGAATAAAACTAAATCTTCTATATAATGTAATTTTGATCTTGTAATTGGACTAAAAAGTAAGAACACTAGAAAACTGAAAAATAGTAGGCATTTTCAAATTTGAATAAATAGAAGGTTATAACAGAAAGCGTGATACAATCATATTGGTATATGGGGATATGTTAGCTACACCTTGATGTAGGCAAGATTTTCCCTTGGTATATACTGTATTATATTTATCCTTGTATCTCAATTAGCTTTTATCATTTTTAAAATTTAAGATGGGCCAAATTATCATTTAGCAGACTAACTAGTTATAATACCTTTCGCACAAGGTTTTTAAAATTTCGTTTTGATTATGTATTATTACTAATTAAGAAATGAACCACTTAACATGTTTCAAATGATTTTACTTAGTGGACTAAAAATACATATGTATATATGTTATAATCTACCTATTATTTTAGGAGAATGCTTTTGGATTAAAATTTATACTTTATTATTCAAGCAAAATCAGATGATGATACTTGACTTGCATGAGATGTTAGTGATATATGCTTTTAGTTTTGCAAACCCGTGATATTAATTTACAATGTGTTTTGTAATTGTGGTATTTCTTTTACTTATATTTTCGTTAAATTGGAAGATTGATTCATTTCCTTGATTATGAATAACTATCATACCATGTTAATGTACCTTTTTGTTTGGAAAAATGTATTTTCATAAGTTTGTGTTATTTACTTATCATGTTTGATCATACAATTACCAAATTAACATAGATGCTTACACTATAGATTCTTTATTACATAAAGAGAAACAAAAAAAGATGTAATGGGTAGAACTCAAATTTAATCTTACGTTTATGTATAATATATAAGAATAATTTTTCTCTAAACCTGAACTATATAAGGAAATTATTATTACTTGTATAAGTAAATTATAAATGCATGAAAAAAATGGCAAAGACTACATTCGCAAGTCTTTTAGGATTGTTTGAATCCTTACCGACCTTTTACTTTAGTGCAACTTTCTTCACAATTGGCCTAAATCATCAAGGTAAAAGACACCCACATTTTAAACAGTTGGTTGACACCCATAGTGTTATCAATGATAGCAAACACCTTCTAAGTTTCATTAACTCATTCAAAGACAAGTTACACTCCGAAAAGAATTTCCACCATAAAATTCCCCATATAGGCACTAAAACACATCTTTGGTACATTAAAATACATTCATGTATTATCTAAATCAGCAACTCAACTTAGTTATACATTCATACCTTGAGTAGGCGTAGAAAACCCTTCCACGACAATCATGTGCTGATACTTAATCTTCCTCTAAAAAATGCACACAACAAATTGCATTACACTTTAGTGCGTGCGATAAGATCATAAAACTGCAAAAACCACTAACATGTTGCATTATAGTGAGGATAACAACAAAGTTAGTCATAACATCAAATAAGAAAACTTCATATTAGAACTAAAGGGGTGTTTGGTTATGCTTATTAAAGGTGCTTATTGGCTTATTCAATTACCATAACACAATACGTAACACCCCGCCTGTTCTGAGTGTTAAAACTCTCTTACTTACCTTATATCAGCGGAAGCGTCTACTCTTATTCGGTCTCAATCAATCTCTTGATTCCTAAAGCGGCTTATCTTTCTTGACAATTGAACTCGAACGGAAACCTGAAAATTAAAGCTTCACCCCTACGTACTGTTGCTCACTTTTTCAGTTAGTGGGGTTTTCTATATGCTTTTATCCTGTGGTTAAAACCTAGGAGAACTCGTGATATTTAAAAGTGACTTGGGCCAAAATTTTCGCAAGAATCCCGTATAATTCTAGAAGTCTCGTAAGCCACATCTAAATAAACAACTCATGGTTATTTGCTTCAAGATTTGAGAAGATACTGAATAATTAACCCATTTACTTTATGGTAATACAAAAACCACCCTTAAGGATTTATCTAATATACTCTTAGCCCTATAGTTTAAAGAAGCCACATATTTTCATTATATAAAATTTCCAGGTATTACAATGCTTCCTCCCTAAAAAAAAATTTATGGGTACCTTGGCATAACAAAATGTTTAGTCAACATCCAAGCTTTATTATGCAGTTCAAATATTACCAAAAATGTTTGTAGCCACCATAAATTGAAAGGTTTCTTAAAAATAAGCCAAACTTAATAATTTGAACACATCAAAATGCATAATCCTAAAATAATCGAAAAGGTACTACTAGACGTCACATGCTTCTTTATTATCTTATTTCTTGTGTGGAGTTTCCCGAGCATTCTCTGTAGTTAGCTGAAAAACTCTTCCCTTTGTCTTTAGTGGTTGAGTATCCTTGTACTCCACTCGGTTGCCGCTATATCCCGCTTTCTCTTGTGGATCGAGAGGCTTCCATTCAGGACAATCAACAATCTTGTGTCCCGGTTTCTTACATATAAAACAAACCCAATCAGCTTTACAGTCCTTGGTTTCATTTCCCGGTTTCCCACAATTACGACAATCCTCATGCCAACATTTCCCCCTGTGTGTCTTTTTGCATATCGCACATGGTTTATACTCGGTTGCATTCTCCGTTTTCTCACCACTTACTTTGATCTTTTTCATGTCATCATCACGATTCTCTCTCTTTCTTTTGTTGTCTCCTCCTTCTTCTAGTTGACGATTATTCTCTTTCTCAACCATCAAGGCAAGTTCCACGGCTTCTTGAAAAGTTGAGGGTCTTTCTTGTTGAACTGGACCCCTGATCCCGGCTCGTAAACCCCATATGTATCGTTTGATTCTTCTTTCCTCAGTAGCTACCTGGTATTTCGCAAACCTTGCTTTTTCATTAAACTTTGCCGTATATTTTGGAACTGTCATATCATTTTGCTGTAGTTTCAAGAATTCCTCCTCAAGCTTATCCATCAAACCTTTGGGATAATAATTTTCCATAACCAACTCTTCAAATTGTTCCCATGTCATAGCACTCACAGCTTCATTACCACGAGCGATCTTGATCATATTCCACCAGTGTCGCGCTTCTCCTTTAAGCAAATGGGATGCATACTTCACCCTTTGTCCACGTGAGCATTCACTAATTTCAAAGATGTCCTCTATCTCCTTTAACAAGTTGGTGACAATCACAGGGTCGTTGTCTCCATGAAATTCGGTTGGTTTGCAATTTAAGAAGGACTTGTAGCTACATCCGTCTCCCTGAGCTTCTCTATTTCTCTGTCTTTCAGCTTCTTCATTTCTTAGTCTCTCAGCATCTTTTGCATTTTTTCTATCTTTTTCGGCCTTTCTTTTCCTTTCCTGCTCCTCTACAGCTCTCTTATCTTCCATTGCTTTTCTCCTCCTCTCAGCCTCTTCATTTGCCTTTTTCTTTTTCTCAGCCTCTTCTACAGCTTTCCTAGCTTCTTCTGCCTTCCTAAAGTTTTCTTGACTTTGAGCAAGGATAGTGGGCATGTGTTCTGACATAATCCTTACAATCTCGTTACTTAGTTCCCCTTTGGTAACAGGCACATCTTGGTTCTTTCCTGGATTTTGCTTGGAACCACCACCACCTTTTCCTTCCATTTCTCTGTGCCATTTAATTGAAGTCCATAAGATATCTTAGAGGCCAATGTACTAAACTATTTCTAGATACATATTAAGAGTCATTTCAATGTGGGTATATATCTATAGAAAGACATCTAATCCATGTGAAAATACAACTATTACTCCTTATCTTTAATTAGCCTAGAAGGCACTAAAATGTTTTCGCAACTTAAATACTCAATCAAGGTTTAAGACTAGGTTCTTANGTACTAAACTATTTCTAGATACATATTAAGAGTCATTTCAATGTGGGTATATATCTATAGAAAGACATCTAATCCATGTGAAAATACAACTATTACTCCTTATCTTTAATTAGCCTAGAAGGCACTAAAATGTTTTCGCAACTTAAATACTCAATCAAGGTTTAAGACTAGGTTCTTAACACCTAATTCACTTAAACCTATGGCTCTGAAACCAACTGTAACACCCCGCCTGTTCTGAGTGTTAAAACTCTCTTACTTACCTTATATCAGCGGAAGCGTCTACTCTTATTCGGTCTCAATCAATCTCTTGATTCCTAAAACGGCTTATCTTTCTTGACAATTGAACTCGAACGGAAACCTGAAAATTAAAGCTTCACCCCTACGTACTGCTGCTCAGTTTTTCAGTTAGTAGGGTTTTCTGTATGCTTTTATCCTGTGGTTAAAACCTATGAGAACTCGTGATATTTAAAAGTGACTTGGGCCAAAATTTTCGCAAGAATCCCGTATATTTCTAGAAGTCTCGTAAGCCACATCTAAATAACCAACTCATGGTTATTTGCTTCCAGATTTGAGAAGATACTGAATAATTAACCCATTTACTTTATGGAATACAAAAACCACCCTTAAGGATTTATCTAATATACTTTAGCCCTATAGTTTAAAGAAGCCACATATTTTCATTATATAAAATTTCCAGGTATTACACAATAAGTTTATGATAAAGCTATAAGCTTTTTTAGAAGCTTAGTAAAAAAACCTCTGAACTCACAACTAATTCTATCATAGCTTAGTGTGTTTATAGTAAAAACACAAATATTAAGTGTAGAAGTTTTCAATAAAAAAAAAAAAAAAAAAAAAAAAAAAAAAGTCACTAAAAGTTGGTGTGCATAACAAAAAGTTAAACAATAAAAAAGATTACTAAAAACTATTAGCTAGATAAGGAATAAGCCAAAGTTCTGTTGAGCTTCTTTCAGATTCTATTCAGAAGCAAAAAGAGGTTTACACATAAACTATAAGTATAGAATAATGGTTGTATCTCGAATCCGTGATTACCAACTCAATAACATTATCGCAGTATAGTAACGTAATAACCTGATTAAAAACTATATATTCTTGCTGAATAATTCTTATGTACATACTTTTAATTCCTTTACAACGGCCAACTATTACGGTTTTCTATTTTTATTTTATTTTATTTTTTATTTTTTATTATTATTTTTTTTAATAATTAGCTTTGTATAACGTTTTTAACTGACAGACATGTTGAGGTTGATGTTGTTGTTTAACTTTAACTATTTGTATCATGTTGTACAAAATGTGCAAGTTTAGTAGCACATAATGAGCGTTGATGAAGTTAAAATATGCTCCGTATAGTTTTTAAATGTTTTTATGGATATCCATATATAAATTTTAAATAACAACTTCGTGAGTCGTTGTTATAAGTAGAATCACGTATATTTATTTTCATATCACAGTAACTCATGCTTACCATTTGATATTTGTATTCCCGTTACTATTTATTTAGCGGTATTTCAAACCCGTGTACGTATAAATTAAACTTTTAAATAGTAATATGAGTCATTATTTAAAAAAATATTTTAATGGATGAAAGTCTAAAAACTAATACTAACACTCATGTAATTTTATACAAAGTTAATATTATAAATTATAGGGGAAATAAAGCGTAAGGGGTTATTTGTTTTTTTTTTTTCTTTCCTAAAGTTATTAAAAAACATAGAAACTTGTAATTTTACACTTTGCTCTATATAAATTATTTAAAATTAAACCACTAAAGTTTTATTAATTAATTCCTCTTTTTTAAGTTTTTGTTTTCATAAATTTGACACCTATATCTGTATGAATTTTTTTCATAACCAAATTTCTCCACCAAATTTATTAAGTTTGACCAAAATCAATTTAATTTTGACTTTCTATTGACAAATTATATTGCTCAATTTCGCCTATGTGGCAAAATTGAGCTCTCTTATTAGTCTAATTTTTTTCAATAAGAAGCGTTTTACAAAACACTCCGAAATTATGTAATTATTTTATTATATAAAAGATTTTAAATGAACAATATGTAGTAACTCCTTGAATTTTGGGTGGGCCTTGGCCAACCCATACTTAAACGTAGCTCCATCCTGATACCCAACGCCTTTTTTACTCCAAAAAAAAAAAAAAAAAATAAAAAAAAAAAAGAAAAGAAAAGGAAAAAAAAAAAAAAAAAAAAAAGGATTGTAGATAGAGTTCCTCATGGAGAATGGTAATTAGCTAGAGAGAGTTAAACCCATTTTAACGATGCAGTTGTGTTTAGGAAGATGATTGACTTCTTAGTAGCACTAAAATGATTATTTAGATACATCAAATCAAGTAACTTTAGATTCTTCAAGTTGTCACTTTTCACATTGGTGTCTAGGCTCGTCAAGCATCAAAGTAAAAGATGAAGACTTCGGAAATGTGTATGAAGTCAGTGCTCAAAATATTTCTTCTTCACAAGATACATGTGACTCTCGAATGATTTTGGGGTTGCTCTTAGTTTTTGTAGCTATATTGATCAACTAGCTAGAAAGAACTAAAACGTCATTATACAATATATATAAACCCCAGGAAGGGGGCTGCAAATCTCGGGTCATTAAAAACGTGATTACAGAGAACTAATTACAGAATATGTGGTCCAAAATGTGGGAGTCTACTGTTTTAAGCACTGTTCATGGGAAAATACTCTTTATAATTAGTTATAACATCAAATAAGAAAACTTCAGATTAGAACTAAAGGGGTGTTTGGTTATGCTTATTAAAGGTGCTTATTGGCTTATTCAATTACCATAACACAATAAGTTTATGATAAAGCTATAAGCTTTTTTGAGAAGCTTAGTAAAAAACCTCTGAACTCACAACTAATTCTATCATAGCTTAGTGTGTTTATAGTAAAAACACAAATATTAAGTGTAGAAGTTTTCAATAAAACATAAAAAAAAAAAAAAAAAAAAAAAAAAAAAAAAAAAAAAAAAAAAAAAAAAAAAAAAAAAAAAAAAAAAAAAAAAAAAAAAAAAAAAAAAAAAAAAAAAAAAAAAAAAAAAAAAAAAAAAAAATTACTAAAAGTTGGTGTGTATAACAAAAAAGTTAAACCATAAAAAAGGTTACTAAAAACTATCAGCTAGATAAGGCATAAGCCAAAGTTCTGTTGAGGTCTCTTTCGGATTCTATCGAGAAGCAAAAAGAGGTTAACACATAAATCATAAGTATAGAAGAATGGTTGTATCTTACATCCGTGATTACCAACTCAATAACATTATCGCAATATAGTAACGTAATAACTTGATTAAAAACTATGTATTCTTGCTTAATAATTCTCATATACATATTTTAATTCCTTTACAACGGCCAACTGTTAAGCATATATTTATTTTCATGAGTCGTTGTTATAAATAGAATCGCGTATATTTATTTTCATATCACAGTAACTCGTGTTTACCATTTGATATTTATATTCCCGTTACTAATAATTTAGCCGTATTTAATATTCAAACCCGTGTACGCATGAATTAAAACTTTTAAATAGAATAACATGAGTCCTTATTTTAAAAATAATATTATACCGGATGGAAGTCTAAAACTAACAATATTAAAACTAATTCGCATATTTACTAAATTTTGTAATTTTAAACAAAGTTAATATTATAAAGTATAAGGGGTACAAAGTGTAAGGGGTTATTTGTGTTTTTTCTAAAGTTATTAGAAAATATGGAAACTTGTAATTTTACACTTAGCTCTACATAATTTATTTAAATTTCAACCACTAAATTTTTATTAATTACTTCCTCTTTTTTTTAAGTTTTTGTTTTCATAAATTTGACACCTATATTTTTACGCATTTTTTTCCTTAATCAAATTCTCCACCAAATTTATTAAATTTTGACAAAAATCAATTCAATTTTGACTTTCTATTGGCCAATCATATTGCTTGATTTCGCCTACGTGGCAAAATCGAGGTCTCCTATTGGTCCAATTGTTTTTCTACTAAGATTGTTTTGTCAAAAACACTCCGAAATGATGTAATTCTTTTATTATATAAAAGATATTGCAAACTTTGTAATATACGCCAAATTTACAAAACACGAGAAACTTTAAGGTCAAACAGTACACCCACACCAGTGTCCGTATCACATTCTCGTATGGCATCTTTAACCCAACCACTTTCAGCACATCTCAGCACGTGCAAACCCACACAAGCACAAACCATCCCATTTCCCTCACGATCTCCTTCAACGTGGTGCCCGTTGACCAACACCCAATCACACCGTGCAAAAATCTCAATAACCAGTTCGGGGAATTTAAGGTGTTACAAGACAAAAGTATCATCAATGTCTGTGAATATGATGATAAGTGAGAAGAAGAAAGTACAAGTGTTTGATTCTGAAGAATCTTTGTCTGTGTCCTTGGCTGAATATGTAAATGTTTTGTCGGATAAGTTTGTTAAGGAAAAGGGCTCTTTTACTGTTGTTGTTTCTGGTGGATCTTTGATTAAGTCACTCAGGTAAATATGGATATAAACATTTAGGGTGCGTTTAGTTGGAGAAAAAATTCTCTTGTATTCTATCTATAGTTTTGTAAAAATTTGGAAAGGAAATTTATCACCACAAAACCCTTGAAAATATAGAAAGCGCGTTTAGTTAATGTTTGTATTTTTTTTTATTTTGAAGAAGGGGAAGGAGGGTTGTGGGTTACANGTAATTACAAGCTTTTACACCCACTTTATAGTGGTATTTAGAACCCAACATACAAAGTCCAGTTGTTACAGCAAGATAGACTAATTCATCTAATAGCAATGTAATTTTCATATCAGCTGGATATTCTAAAAACATTTATAGTAGTGTGTGCCATAGAATGATATAACCTACTTAAGGTACATATTGTGATTATTGTGAGGACATTACCAATGCTATATTAAAGTTTAAGATGCAAATATCAATCTCGAATGAATCCCTTATGTCGAATGCGTTACAACGGCGAAATGGGTATTTGACAAGATTAAAAGCATGTGCCTTAAATGAGCTATTCTTTTGTTGTTCAAACATATAGTATAGTCTCTTTGTTTTCCGTTGATGTAAGTTGAGAAGTTGAAATCTCAAATGTGGTGGACATGTACTCTAATTTGCAGATTTACTTGCACCAGCTCATGCACCCTCAACGTTACCAGGTTGCATCATTGCCACGTGATGCTAAGATTCAAATGTAAAATTTTTATAAAATCATGTTCTCATACCAGTATGTAGTTTTTAAATATGTCTCATACTCTCATGTCACCCCCATTGATTACTCAAAAAACGTTAACGCTAATAAACATAAACGTCTTTGATGAAAAAAAAGAACATCCAAAAATCCCGCAGCAACGCGCGGGCTTCCCCGCTCGTTGTATCTAATACCAAGGAAGCATGTGCTTTTTGTGTCATAGTGTATATTGCACAAAATATACATAGGTTACTTCTGAAAAGTAATTATGAAAGCGATTCTTCTTCGATCAACTTGTTCCTTAGCTTCTTCGTATTGTATCTTATTTTTCTTTAGTTTTAGTAATATATTTTTTTTCTTTTTCTTAAATCAACTTAAGGTTTATGAGCAATACTAGTGAGTAGCTAGATATTACACATTTACACGTGAGAGGGCTAAATAACTTTGTAGGTAACAGTCATTCCATAGAGGCTTTTGGTTCAAGGCTTTGGTAATCATCTGAGTTAAGTATTATGTCCAAGGCCATAAACTACAATGGTAAGCTACTAAACTCCATTTAGTTAAGTTTGTTATGCAATGTTAGACAAGCATATGTAATATTTTGGCTATGGAGGTTGAGCAAATGGTTTTGAAAAAAATGTTTCACGTTTATCAAGTGCTCTGGTGATGATCAAGTTTACATAAAACTTCAGGATGGCAACGAGTCGGGTTGGGGCGGGTTTTAGTGCACCCACACCCGTTTATAATATCCATACTCATACTCGCCCCAGTACCTGTTGAATACCATGTTAATATTATTCATCGGTTTCTCGAGTTTTTTTTTCGCATGTATCAGTTATCCCTAATTGAATATTCACAAAACAAAAGGGCATGTATAAAAAAAAAAAAAAAAGCCGAATTTAGTACATACCAAACGATTATCATACCAAACAATTTAACGTTTTTAAAAATTCATGTACAAAATCCAAATTTGATAAATAAGTAGAGATCCTAATATAAAAAGAATATAATAAAAGCAATTATATGTTATGTATAAAATTTAATTCATTATAATACCAGGGTGAAACAGAGTTTCAAATATTATATTTAATCATTAAATCCTCAAACTTTTATTATTATTTATTCATAACCCATAAATTATCTTTTATCACTAAAACTATACGTCACTATAAAATTTCGTTTATACATCGTCATAAGCCATAATCAACCCCAAACAATAATCCTCGTTAACAAGCAACAGTTGAAATAGAAGCATTTACCAAAAATAAAACTCTAGCATAGCACCACCTGGAAATTTCACCATAGTGTGGACACCATGGATTTCCTAAAAAGTTAAAACCTTTTGGTTGTAGCGACAAATAAAGATGTATAAACAAATTTTTCATAGATAATTTTATTTACAATAAACTACAAAAAGATGAAGATCGGTGGGATCACCCTGGTCCCATGCATCTTAAGGATGCCAACTGGACCCTCCCCCAAAGACCCGGCCCCATGCAATGAGCACCTGTTCCAGTGACTGTACTTATCAGGAGGTGAGTATGAACCCTGGTCATTTTCTACAAGAGGCCCCTTGCTAACCAGTCAAGCTAAGCATTTGCGATGGGGATGGTATCAAATGACCTTTAGTGCCATGGAAGAGGTTTGAACCCGGTCTATTGACTCGGGCCCAAACACCTTTACCATTGGACTAAATCTCCAAATGATTCTATTTAGGCTTAAAGCCATAAATTACCAACGTACTTTCACAAATTTTCATATCTTACCAATATGGTATGTAAAAGCTCATTGTCACCATCCAAAATTTCAAATTGTGAACAATATCACCATTATCACCCTCATACGCTTGCATCGTTAGTCTTTTTTACTAACGGTCGTTAGTAAATAACTAAAAATTTGGTCTTCTTATGTTTTCGTCCGTTTTTACACGTTTTCGTCCGTTCCTACACGATTTCGTCTATATTTACACGGTTTTTGTCCGTTCTTACATGCTTTCATCCGTTTTTACATGTTTTCGTCTGTTTTTAGACGTTTTTGTTTGTTTTTTCACGTTTTCGTCTTACAGTTTTCGTCCGATTTTACACGTTTTCATACGTTTTTGCACATTTTCGCTCGTTTTTACACCTTTTCATCAGTTTTTACACGTTTTCGCCCGTTTTTACACGTGTAAAACGGAGAAAAGCGTGTAAGAACGGACGAAAACTTGCAAAAATGAAAGAAAACGTCTAAAAACGAGTGAAAAGGTCTGAAAACAAACGAAAATGTGTAAAAACAGACAAAAACGTGCAAAAATGAACGAAAACATGTAAAACCGAACGAAAACTTGCAAAAACGAAAGAAAACGTGTAAAAACAGGTGAACAGGCCTAAAAACAAACAAAAATGTGTAAAAACGGATGAAAACATGTAAAAGCAAACGAAAACTTGTAAAAACGGACGATAACTTGTAAAAATTGACGAAGACGTGTAAAAATGAATGATAGCTGACGAAAACGTGCAAAAACGGACGAAAACGTGTAAATAGGATGAAAACATGTAAAAACGGGCGAAAATGTGTAAAAACGGATGAAAGGTGTAAAAACGAGCGAAAATGTGCAAAAACGTATGAAAACGTGTAAAATCGGACGAAAACTGTAAGACGAAAACGTGAAAAAACAAACAAACAAAAACGTCTAAAAACAGACGAAAACATGTAAAAACGGATGAAAGCATGTAAGAACGGACAAAAACAGTGTAAAAATAGACGAAATCGTGTAGGAACGGACGAAAACGTGTAAAAACGTACGAAAACATAAGAAAACCAAATTTTCAGTTAATTACTAACGACCGTTGGTAAAAAGGACTAACGATGCAAGCTTATGAGGGTGATAATGGTGATATTGTTCACAATTTGAAAGTTTGGATGGTAATAATGAGCTTTTACATACCATATTGATAACATGTGAAAATTTTGGAAAGTATGTTGGTAATTTATGGCTTTAAGCCTTCTATTTACAATAAACTATCCCATGTTTCCCTGAATTTGATTAACTAAAAAAAAAGAATAGAAAATGACAATCAAATTCAATAGAATAAAGTACAGGATGAATTATGAGGACGAGTGAGAATAACAACAATTATCTTGACGAAGAAAATGACTAGGATTGTCTCAAGTTGGAAAATGAACTTGAGTCAAGTTGGGTGTTTGTAAGCCATTGGATTTAATCCATTGGCTCAAATCAAAAGAACTTCTTTTGATTTGAGCCATTGGATTAAATCCAATGGCTTACAAACACCCAACTTGACTTAAGTTCATTTTCTAACTTGAGAGAACCTCCCTCCCGAAGAAAATAAATAAAATGGCACAAGACGCCGTTATAAACGGGGAAAGACTTTGAATTGGAATGAAAGTGACGGTCAACTCCACAACTAACCAAACGTAGACTTAAAATTCTTCTCATATTGACTTTATTACTTTGCCCTTGTATTCTCTAGTAATTACAACATTGCCTATATTTAGCTTCTTTTTGGAAACTGCCTCTTTGTTTCTTTTTTATGCACTTAATATTGATGTTTGAGTAAATTTCATTTTTGGTCTTTGTGGTTTGGCCAAATTACATGTTTGATCCCTATCTTTTTGAAAATACCACAAACGTCTTTATTTTGAACTTTGAATTACAAATACAATCCCCGATTGATGTGAAATGACCAAATTAACCAGGTAGAAGAGGAAGAAGACAAAAGTAATTTAGTCATTTCACATCTATTGAGAGACTGTATTTGCAATCCAAAGTTCAAAATATGGACGTTCATTGCACTTTTAAAAAAATATAGACGAAACATGCAATTTGACCAAACTATAGGGACGAAAAATACAATTTACTTTGATGTTTTTTAGACCACATTCAAGTAGGGATGGCAAAAGCACCCGAAACTGACGGGGAAAACCGAAACCCGAACTGGTTGGGTCGGGTTTGGGGCGGGTTAGCGGGTTTGGATGTGGGTTTGGGTATTGATAAAATTTTTTTAGCCGGGTACGGGTTCGGTGACGGGTTCTGGTATTACCCGCCCAATTACCCGTACCCATACTCGTATCCGTTTACCCGAATCTATACCGCCTTATTGATATTATAATTAACTAGAATATATATAAATTGTATATAATTTCTTCTATTATATTCTTTTGTATAAGTATTCTATTACATAACACATTTTATTTTGTACATGAATTATTCAAAAGCGTTAAATCGTTTAATATGATATTCATTTTCTTTAACTTTTAAAAAATTGAATATATTAGGGTGTTTTCCTTTGTTTTGTCGATGAATTTTAATGTGACTTAATCTTAATACCGCCATTTTGTCCATAATATATTCATTTAGGGATAACTGATACCCGCGGAGATACCTGAAAAACCGATGGATAATATTAAACGGGTATCTGGCGGGTAAAATAGGGAGGGTACGACTTTAGATATTATAAACGGGTACGGGTAAAAGTACATTAAAATCGGCCCCAAACCCTATCCGTTGCCATCATCAAAACATTAGAGTTGTGTAAAATTTAGTGCAAAATATTTCTAACCAAGAGGTTAAAATGGTGTAAAATTTGGTACAACATTATTCATTACATCAGAATCAATGGACAATATGGTGTAAAAAATTAGTGGAAGGTCCCACAATATGCAAAATGAAAGAATGTGATTGGCTTGTGCGACGTGTACTTGAGAATCTATGGACAATAGCCAAAAGTCAGGTCAAGTCAATTTTTCTTTCTTTCTTCGTAAATTTCCACAACTTTTTGAAGCCTTGTGGTATCATTTTGTTATAGCACAAAACACATGCTCCTTTGGATTTTAATCCTTTTTAATATATCATTTAGCCTATACTTTGTTATATAAGAAAAAAAAAAAAAAAAAAAAAAAAACCTTATCTATACTACATATAAATTATTTTACTGTCTCTCCTAAATATGTTTAAGATTTTCATATATAAAATTCAGTGTTGCAAAAAGAGTCTACAACGCGAACTAATTGCCGTTTAAGCGCTACTGAGCTACCAACCTTTCCGATTTGTGTAAATCTGTCAAACAAATCGGTTAACCGTGGTGAACGGCGGTCAACAGTGGTCAAACTTGTAAATCTTGCCGAAAATACCCAAAAACTCGCTGTAAACTAGTTAGGACCGTGGAAAAAAATGATGGACAAACAATTTAGGACTGTGGAAGTAGAAAGATACTCCCTCCGTCTCATATTTATTGTCCACTTTGACTTTTTTAAGTCTTTCTTTTTTAACTTTGACTATAAATAATTTTATTTTTGTTATATAATACTTGATGAAAATTATCTAATGAAAATACATTTAAAACTAAATCCATTCATATATTTATCATCAAGTATTGTATAACACAACTAAAAATATTTATGGTCAAAGTTGAATAAGAAAGACCCAAAAAAGTCAAAGTGGACAATTATTGTGGGACGGAGGTAGTACATGATTTTCGAACATAATATTATTTTTAACTTTTTGCACGATAACAACTTTACTCTTAATTAATTAATAAATATATTTCTTTAAAGTTTGTAAGTTTTATAGATAAAATAATCTTAATCTTAATTAGCATGTTTAAAAACATGCCTAAACATATGTGTGACATCAAAGAGATCTGCTTTTTCAAATTTTATCTTTTCTCATTTTCAGTCTTAATTTTCCTTACATATTTCAATCCTCTTGTTAGCCATGTTTTTAATCACAAGCTTTAAGGGCATCCACTATGAGAGGTTCATGAAAAGGTTTATAAAATATGAAGAGGTTTATAAATTTAGTCATTATAGTGAGATGAGGTTTATGATGACATGAAATGAAATAGGTCTAAGTTCTTGGACCTTTTCATTACAACTAAATACATGTAACTCATTTAATACCTCATCAAGTTATAAAGTTTTAACAAGTTTAAGCATAGTGGTAATAGGTTTATAAAATGAGAAATTTATGAGCATATGACATGAAAATTATATAAACCTTTTCAAAAAGTTTACCATTAGAGATGCTTTAAGTCCCAAATCATTTTCCATTTTTTTATCAAACTATTTACTCAAAAGTCCACGAATACCACACAATAAAAAAAGCAAGTGGCGTGGCTGCTCTGCTCAAACTCGAAAAAACATTAAATGCAATGGCAAATATCGTAATTAATAAAAGCCAACTGGGCATTTTCACAAAAAGATTCATATAAATAACAAAACAATTCATTACAAGATGTGACAAATTATTATTCAAATCATTATGCCATTATCATACTACTGGCAACAAATAGTAAAATGAGAGTTGAAAGGTCTGCATTTCAGTTCAAGTTCATGGCACTTGTGCTGCTGCTTGTGTTGTTTTCATTCTTGAATCTTGCATCATCAGAGATCATCTTTGAAGAAAGATTTGATGGTAGTATATTTTTAGCACTTTTTTATAATTTCTGGTTTTCTTTGATATACTATACTGATTTTTGTTGCTTTAATGATTTATGTAATATGGAGTTTAAGGTTATTAGTAAGATTTGTGTGTGAAGAAGTTTGTATTTGTTAATCCCTCATAATCATTGTAACTTTTTTTTCTTTCTTTTTGCCGAATTTTTGCGTAATGACAGNAAGCATAGTGGTAATAGGTTTATAAAATGAGAAATTTATGAGCATATGACATGAAAATTATATAAACCTTTTCAAAAAGTTTACCATTAGAGATGCTTTAAGTCCCAAATCATTTTCCATTTTTTTATCAAACTATTTACTCAAAAGTCCACGAATACCACACAATAAAAAAAGCAAGTGGCGTGGCTGCTCTGCTCAAACTCGAAAAAACATTAAATGCAATGGCAAATATCGTAATTAATAAAAGCCAACTGGGCATTTTCACAAAAAGATTCATATAAATAACAAAACAATTCATTACAAGATGTGACAAATTATTATTCAAATCATTATGCCATTATCATACTACTGGCAACAAATAGTAAAATGAGAGTTGAAAGGTCTGCATTTCAGTTCAAGTTCATGGCACTTGTGCTGCTGCTTGTGTTGTTTTCATTCTTGAATCTTGCATCATCAGAGATCATCTTTGAAGAAAGATTTGATGGTAGTATATTTTTAGCACTTTTTTATAATTTCTGGTTTTCTTTGATATACTATACTGATTTTTGTTGCTTTAATGATTTATGTAATATGGAGTTTAAGGTTATTAGTAAGATTTGTGTGTGAAGAAGTTTGTATTTGTTAATCCCTCATAATCATTGTAACTTTTTTTTCTTTCTTTTTGCCGAATTTTTGCGTAATGACAGTTTTACCCTTAACGAATTAGTTTAAAACTTCTTTAATGTTTGTAATAATAACCTCAAGCGAGGGTAATATTGTAAACTCAAACTAAATTCTCTGTCAATTTTTTGAAGTGGACAATTAATACGGAGAATAAATATGAGACAGAGACAGAGGGAGTATATATTAAGGATTTGTTTGTTGATTAGAACATCTTTTAGTGTTTGATAAGTTAAAAAGATGTAATTTTACGGGGTGAATTAACCCTTTTACCCAAAAAACCCAAAAAAAAAAAAAAGTTAAAAAGATGTACAAGTTAAGGCTTACTCAGTTTTCGATTTCAGCATAACAAGCTTAGTTCTACTGTAAAGGGTGTGGAAGTTATAATCTTGACAAGCTTATTTGGCCGGGCTTTTGAGTTTGTGAGCTTATGTAAAGAAGGAAACGCTAATAAGCACACTTTCTTTCGGCCATAAATAAGCCATACGGTCAACTTGATAAGCTCATCAGCGAAAAAATGGGCTTATGAGCTTTTCTAAATATACATAAGCTCGTAAGCCCAGTAAATAAGCTAACTCAAAAGCGCCCGTAGTGACTCTGTGGGTTTTTGAGGGTAACTAATATATAATATAAATATTTTTGTTGTTTGACTTTGAGTTAATCACTTAATCCATTAGCTAGTTACTGTTTATTTGTTTGGTTTTTGGGTTCGAATTGTAGTAGGTTGGACTTTGGTTTGCTTATTGCAGTATTCTTGTTAATGCACATGTAGTTTTGAACCTGTCTATTTAACTACGGTCACTGGCTGTTTTGTTGTAATTTGTGGCGAATAGATGGGTGGCAGAGCCGGTGGGTGAAGTCTGATTGGAAAAAAAGTGAAGGAAAGGCTGGTTCGTTTAAGCACACGGCAGGGTCGTGGTCTGGTGATCCGGATGATAAAGGTAACATTTCTCATGTCAAATGTTCTGTACAATTTGGAAGTTTTAGATGTAGATATGCCTCTGAAAGTCTTCATAGTTAGGGCCCATTTTTAGGTAGGATGCACATGAGTAGTTTGTGTAGAAAAGCTTGCAATGCTTTTCATAGGTCTTTTTTTGCTGCTATCGTTTTTAATGCTAGTCTGTAACTCCATTATTCTTTTGAGGATACTTTAGAACACCCATATCCATTTAAAGGCCGGTACATGTGGCCTAAATTGTTTGAAATACATACTTTTTGTTCTCCGGGGTACTTAAACTATGCTTCGAATTGAAATACATGCTTTTTGTTTTTTTGGGTTTAGTTTGCACAGAATCCTCTTTTGTGCTGCAAGATTACAAATTAATATGCTGTCATATATTTTAGTTTGTAAGGAATTGTATAGGAATTCCAGTTATCCAATATAGGGAAGACATCAAGTTATGCCGCTTTTTTGTTGAACAAAAGTAACAAAATATAAAACGGATGGGGGTTTCCATGTTGAGGGTTACCTGGGGAGGGCGAGACTTTGACTCAGATGTTCGCTGCCTAAATGGGTATCCCGTGACCGTTTCTGACCCTTTCCCTGGCCACCTCCAAATGTGCACATAGTGATGTTTTAATCCTAGACCTTTTGTGAGGGGTTAGGTGCCTTACCACTAGCCATTTGGTGGTGGTTAAAAGTAACCAAATATTTGAAGGAAAAAAAAGTTTCGAAATAGAACTCTTCTGTGAAATCGAGAATGGTGAACTTTCTACTTATGCTGACCTTTTAGTGAGATTCATCACACTTTTAAAAAAAAAACCATTAGTTCTAGTAGAACTGTAATAACTTAGATTCTGAACACAACTAAACTATAGTAAATCCAAACTTTTACATCCACTTTTGTAAATGGGTTAGAAGATTCTGATAGGCCATATGTAACTGATTTGGTGCATTTGAAACCAAGTAATCTCTGAGATTTGGATTGTTTTTACCCATTTCAGGTCTTCAGACAACAACTGATGCAAGACATTTTGCCATCTCTGCAAAGATACCTGAATTCAACAACAAAAATAGAACGCTCGTGTTACAGTACTCAGTCAAAATTGAACAAGATATTGAGTGTGGGGGTGCTTATATCAAGCTTATGTCTGGATATGTCAACCAAAAGAAATTTGGTGGTGACACTCCTTATAGGTTCAAACATTATACACTCCAGCGTATTATATGTGTTGGTGCTTGTACAGTTTTATGTATTTAGTGTTTTTCTTTTTCGGCAGTGTGATGTTTGGACCAGATATATGTGGTACACAGACAAAGAAACTTCATGTGATTCTGTCATACCAGGGGCAAAATTATCCTCTAAAGAAGGATTTGCAGTGCGAAACAGACAAGTTGACCCATTTCTACACGTTTGTTCTTAGGCCAGATGCAAGTTATAGTATCCTAATAGATGGCAGAGAAAGAGACTCAGGGAGCATGTATACAGATTGGGACATCCTTCCACCCCGTAAAATCAAGGACGTGACTGCCAAAAAGGTCAGTTTGAGAGTGATTTATATAGTCTACCATTGAATTAGACTGTTCCAGTTGACCATTAGTCTTGGGTTTCAATGTTGCTCTTTTGAATGTTGGCATGTAGTTAGTATGTGCTATAGTAAGTTTAATCACAGAATCATTTGTTCTTATGTCCTTTGAGCTATCTTTTCAAGCGGTTTTCTTTATTTTCAGCCTGCAGACTGGGAGGAAAGAGAGTATATTGAAGATCCAAATCAAGTCAAGCCAGAGGTATGTAGCACATATTATTTTGTTTGTTGATTAGTTCAATAGTGTGTATACTGCTAAATATTATGCTTATATAATTTTTTCGTATTTCAGGGATATGATTCAATCCCAAGAGAAATTCCTGACCCCAAAGCTAAACAGGTAGCTAATTAGCAAGTTATAATGCATTTCTGTTTGTTTTCTGCCTTTTTAGATTTCATCTTTTAGTCATGTTTGACTTTGGTACGTAGGTTCATCTGCCAATTTATATTCATGTTTGTTTAACCCTTTCCTGCCAAGTATGAATAACAAAACTAATAAACGGAAGCTTCTTTCTATGAGATTATTTTTGATATACGGTTTTCTGCATCGCGGTGCAACCAATGATATTTCGGTTAATGTCATAACATAGGATTATTATACTATATATGCTGTTCGACAAAGAATGTGATAATTTATTGTGCAATATCTTTAAATAGACTGCCTAGTTGATTCTCTCTTTATGAGCTTAATAAGTGAGATAGATGTTGCTCACGTAACTTTTATATCATAATATCCTTAATATGTTAAAACTTATTATAGCCTGATACTTGGGACGAAGATGAGGATGGGATATGGAGAGCACCAAAGATACCAAATCCAGCATACAAAGGCCCATGGAAACCAAAGGTATGGATGAATTTTACAAACTTTATTGTCTTAGGATCAAAAAACATATTTTCATTTGAGCAAATCACTTGTGTTGCTACAGAAAATTAAAAATCCGAACTACAAGGGGAAATGGAAGACCCCCTGGATTGATAACCCAGGTACTCTGCATACTGCATCATATGCATGTTAGTGTTCAGTAAAACCGAATTGTAGAGGTCGCAAAATGACGGGTTAGGTGTGTTGGGTAATGGGTCAAAGTCGGTATTTGTTTGCTACTGGTTCGGTTAGGTTGACCCGAAACACTTTTTGCCCAAGACTTTTATTTATTACTGTATTTGTTAACACTTAAGTGTGACAAAAATGATTATTAGAATTCAATACTTCATTTTCAATAGTCATCCAATTTTTTTTTTAATTAAAAAAAGATTTAGTCTTTTTAATCTTTTCCTATTTAGATATGTAGTACATTTTATTTTCCACATTTGAACTGTTTGAGATAAAACACCAAATTCAACCATTTATAAGTAACTGTGTCAAATTTGCCAAATATAGTGTATTACTAGAATCTAGCCGGCCGACTTACATTTTGTTTACCTTAACAGAATTTGAAGATGATCCTGATCTATATGTGCTCAAGCCTATTAAGTATGTGGGAATTGAGGTTTGGCAGGTAAGGTCCCCTATTAAAGCTCATCCGAGGATGCTCTTTTCTTGCATATAACACATAGTTAGATTTTTTACACAGTGCATGAATAACCATTTGACTGATGCAGGTGAAAGCTGGAGCTGTTTTTGACAACATTCTGATCTGTGATGATCCCGAGTATGCAAAAGATGTGGTACAAGAAGTTTTCACCAATAGAGAGGTTTGTCTTGGCATCTGTATGGCAGCATACACAAACTATGGGGTGGCAAATGGGCGTGTTGAGTGACTTTTCAAAAGGCGTACCTTTTTTTAGTATCGGTTGGGTTGATGCACAATCATCCCTTTGTTAAATTCTTTTATAAATGATTTACGCTTTTTTTACATGATTATGAACATTATATTATTAAAACAATGGTATTTTTTAATAAAATTGATGTAGGACATTGTGAGCATTAAAAATGCCGGTAGGACGAGTGTCGAACACAATCGACCTGTTCCCTTTACATTGATCTTTTTATGTAACCCCTTACCCGTTTGACCCATTTGAAATATAGCATGGCCCATATAAATCTATCTGCAATTACATGTGTCAAAATTATCATCTCTTAACTTTGCGCTTTATTCTGATTTGTGCTTGAAAATCAGATGGAAAAAGAAGCATTGGAGGAAGCCGAGAAAATTAAAAAAGCAAGAGAGGAAGAGGTTGCTTACTTAACATATTGTCATTAAACTCAAAATTATTGTGTATTTAACTATTTATTAATGTCAACTTTAAATGTGCAGGAAGCACAAAGGGCAAGAGAGGAAGGTGAAAAGAGGAAAAGAGAACGAGGTTATGATAGAAGGCGCCGGGATAAGGACCATTACAGGGACAGATACCGAAAGGTTAGTATGTAAATTTGATATTTTTAGTTAGGGAAAATTACAAAAATAGACCGTCGCCCACTTGATAAGTCACTATTTGGACCTTTAGTTTCGTTTATTCAAAAATAGACCGGGCAACTGGGCAACCCACCCATGCATCCGACAAGTGTCCCAAGTACATGCTAAGTGGCGGCTTATGGTTGGTGGAATGGTGGTTGTACAAGTTGCCCGGTCGCCCCGGTCTATTTTTTAATAAAGTCAAAGGTGGTCTAAAAAGTGATTAAACACTGTTGCGCGACTGGTCTATTTTTGTAAATTTCCCTTTTAGTTATTAGATTGTTAACTTTACCGGAGGCTTAAATATGCTCGAGATAGTTGAAAACCTCAATGCGTGTCTTTCTCATTTTACCACTCAAATTGAATAATTAGATGCAATATGAATCAGAGATGATGTTTTGAATTGCTCCTGTTCTTATTTGAAGTTTATTGTACAAGTGTTTGGCAAATTTTGTAATTTATCCATATAATACATAATTGACCTAAAAGGACATTCTTGTGAAGAAGCGAGATACATATTGTGCGATGGGAGTACATTAGGAAATTCAATTCTACCCTATGGTATGAAACTGATTATTTATGGTATGAAACTGATTATTTGACCTCCAGAAGCAAGTGTAACATGTTTGTTTATACAGTAAAAACGATTATTGCGACTTTAAGATACAAGAATCAGATATCCAGTCAGACAATGCAAATCCAAACACCCCTTGACATGCTATTTCTGTTATTGTACTAAAATAAATAAACTTTCTAAGGACATAATCTGCTATATTGTAGCTGTTTTGATTCCTTTTTTTTTTTTCCTAATCAAATTCTAATTTTTGCATTCTTTACCTGCAGCGCCATTACGATGACTATCATGTAAGTTTGAATCTTTCTTTATATTTTCGTACATATATACATATGAAATCTAAATAGCTAAGTTTATTCATTTTATATTCGGTGGTCTTGTAGGATGAGCTGTGAGCCTGTGAGATGTGACGATTCATTTATTGTAGTAGGCATTTATCACCGGCCTACTGGACAATATAGGTCATGTTCCGTTTTCATCTTTACATGTAACACGCGAAATGTTGTACTCTGTATGTCGAACTATCGGATAAGAATTCTATTTGGTACTACATGGTATTTTTTTCTTTATAGGCAACGTTTTGCTAATGCAAATTTATGTGAATTTGGAGCACGGTTTTTGGTTTCCTCTATACGATAGCCATATTATTTTCTTGAGTTTTGGTTTTTCCCATTGGTTTCTGTTTAC
Source organism: Artemisia annua (assembly GCA_014162995.1). NCBI lineage: Eukaryota > Viridiplantae > Streptophyta > Magnoliopsida > Asterales > Asteraceae > Artemisia > Artemisia annua. The sequence goes on along the minus strand of LBNU01016304.1, from coordinate 109,250 downwards.
CTAGAAAAATGTAAATCATAGTCTAGGGTCTTATATGTAATAAATGTAATAGTTTAAGGTTTGGTTGTGTAAGTCGTTAAATGTTTGGTTGAATGTACTTGTTGGTTACGAGATGCTATGTGTACCTGGGTATAAATACTCTCTCACACGACGCGAGATTATGTGTGTGACACTATTTGTTGGAATTTATTAATCATAACACTTATAAAAATAAACAAGTAAACATCAAAGCATGCAGCGGAAGTAAAGATCGTAATACATGTAATTTAATTAACCGAATATAAAAGAATATGCGTACCTTCGTGATTTCTAGCAAGAACAAGAAATCAAGAATCAAGAACTATATAAACCCTAATTAGGGTTTATGGTAGATCGACTAAGAGAAGTCGAATAGGGCAAGATCACGTTAGCAAAAGTATGCTAACACTTCGTTCTCAAAGTGTCATGGTTTTCAATACTATTCTTATTAACCAAAGGTCGAATGAGAGTATTATCATACCGGTTCAAAACACTCTCCATAGCGGCCTTTGGTAACAAAGTGTCATGGTTTTCAATACTATTCTTATTAACCAAAGGTCGAAAGTTAACCTTCCTAGTAACACGTTCCGGACTTAAAACATTAGCAAACGAGGTAGATCCCATTTCGTTCACACTTGTATTAGATCCAACCACATTAGATTTGTTACCAATGTTAGTGGTTTTAGGCACATTATCACCAACATACATATGAAGACCAGAATTAGACTCACTAACAGTAGGTGACATCAAAGTGTTATTCACATCAACACGTGTAGACAAGTTGACATCGCCATCCTCTTCAGTCCAATCAGCAATAATAGGTGAGTCCAATTGTTCATTCAAATTACCATCACCATTCCCCTGCTGATACGTTTGTTCATTGGTTTGGACATCAGCAGTCTCACCACACTGATTAACAAAACCAATATTCGAAGATTTACCCTCCTTATTCACAACGTTACCATCAGTTTTAGAAGCCTTAGAAGCACTATTGTTCAAAAAACCTTTCTCCATCTCTCAAATACCCACAAACACCATAGAAACCAATCGAAACCTAGCAATAAGCAACAAACAGCATGCAACACTTACCGGTCAACAAAGATGAAAATCTTAACTAAGAGTTAGGGTTTAAACACATCACGATTCAGTAAACTAACCCCCATCATGTTTGATCGTACCAGGGATATAAAAACCGATTTAAACAAGCCCTACCACCAATTAAGATAGACAAGGAGTGTAAATCGACCTAATATAATAAACAGAATAGTTGGTGCGATCAAGAAAACCAATGACGGTTCAAACCCTAAAAAAACGATATCACAGAACCTGCAAAAATCAGTGAACCTAACAATAGATCTGATCAAGAGACTAATTAACACGAATGTTAATTATTACCTATTACAGATCGATGCAGGAAACACACAGGTTTAGACAGATTTAGTGAAGAAAGCGATAAGAGAGAGTATAGGGTATTAAAGGAAATATTGAAAATTTATTAATCATAACACTTATAAAAATAAACAAGTAAACATCAAAGCATGCAGCGGAAGTAAAGATCGTAATACATGTAATTTAATTAACCGAATATAAAAGAATATGCGTACCTTCGTGATTTCTAGCAAGAACAAGAAATCAATAATCAAGAACTATATAAACCCTAATTAGGGTTTATGGTAGATCGACTAAGAGAAGTCGAATAGGGCAAGATCACGTTAGCAAAAGTATGCTAACACTTCGTTCTCGAACACACGTACTCGTAGCGTTTCAATTAGAAAAGCTAGGTTATTGATCACAATAGATTTACCAAACACTTTGTAATGTTCAAGGTCACTCGTAAATCCCTTACACGGGGTTTCACTCGTCGACTATGAACAAGAGAGGAGAAAAGAAGAAGTTTGGCATTCTATTGAAATCAAGTGTACCAAAGGATGAATACATGGGAATGTATTTATAACCTTATGCTTGATATCAAGTTTACTATGGATTCCGATGTGGGATTCCATAGTTTCGGCCACTACAAGCCCAAGAAAGGATTTCTAGAACCTTCTCTTGGCTTGTTTCAATTTCTTCGTATCCAGTTGACGTTAGTCAATTCCATTAATTACCTAATGCTCTTTAGTCGTTTATTGTGAATTTAATAATTAATCATAACTTAATATATTAATTATTAAAACATTGAAACTCATACGTAATGTGTGCAATCCCGAAGTCTCGTGTTCGAATCCGGACATATTTCATTAATTTATATACGTAAACTTTACAGCTCCTACTCGGATATACATTAATGTAATAATAACATTGGTTAGTCTAGATTTAACACGCCAATGTCCCCAGAACGATCACGAGTATGGTTTCCTGGAAAAAACCACCTTTGATGATTCATCATCATACTTATCCTTTTGTTTCTAATAATACGTTAATATGCAAATGGATCTAAGTCATTCCATAATTAACTATTCCGTTTCTCGTTATTTATGATCGAGCAAGATTACCAACTCATCTGAACGTATTCCAGATTGACCTTGGGCGTGCGCACGCAAACATCTTGTCAACCCTACAAGGGGCCCAGCAGTATTAAACTTCAAAACAAATTTGAAGGAACAAATTCTTTCTTGACTACAAGCATAACCCATGAACTTTGCATCACTTTTGAAAATAGCCCTTATAACCACCAGTTACGGATAGCGTTAGACTATCTTACAGAAAATGAGCTACATCCATAACAGTTATCTGGTATCTCAAGTCTGAGGATAAACATTCATGATTTACTTTTAATGACAACATCCATAAAGTACATTCATGTAGTTGGGATTTCTGTCCTATATCCAATTTATTTATTTTATTGGATATCATGTGAATTTGGCATGTCCTATACATCAATATACTTTTAAGTATATTCTACCAAAACTCAGATTTGTCTTAGTTCAATGATATTCCTATATCATTGATTGACAACGGACAATTTAGAATAACATAAGTTATTCACGGATTTAAACATGCAAATATAGGACACAATTTATTATTAATGAAAACAAACGTACTAAGTACTTTAATTCATTATAAATAATAATTGCTTAATGTCGTTTATCGAAATACTAAATAGATCAATGCATGATAATTCTAGTTAATGAATTTTGTCTCAAGTAATGACTTGTTGACAATTATGCCTCAAGTAATGACAATCATACTTGTTGACAAGGCATTATTCAACTAACTATGATCTATCTTAATTTTGAGAATACTCATTTCAAGAATTTAATTAGTGAAATTCTTGTATGTGTATATCCAACTATCTTGATATATTCACATAATATTTCATAAATGGTGTGACATCCTCAATCACCAACTTATGACAATCAAACTTCCAAACATTTTAAAGTTTAAAGTATTCTAATTATTTAATGTACAATGCAACTATGCTCTTAGTTAAGAATAACTAGTTCACATGGCCATTAACAAGGATAAAATCCTACCATGATTAGTATTGAGTGTCATCTCAATTAAACTAGCATCATTGTATAAAAACTACAATATGCTAATTAAAATCCCGTAAACTTAATATCTATTGTGTAATGTTTGATGCCTTCCAATCTTACAAGATTTATTGCAACAATTACGCAACAATTTGCCATATTGTTTATACTCAGAATTTTAGAGCAATTCCAGGCTGAGAATCATTATTCTAAGTTCAAACATATTCCATTAGAATATCTATTACACAATTTATATAATAACTTTTAATTGGATATCAAATATTGTCATATCATTTAGCATTTAAGCATGATACAACAATAATATGATGCACATGAAAATCCTTCAGTCAAACTTAGATTTTATTCATGTTCTATCCTTTCAAATATATATATTCATTTAATCTTTCAAAATGATATATCATATTCCATTAGATTTATTTACCGCACATGTTTATTAAATAACAAACTTTTGTTCCAAGGTTATATGCTTTATTTTCTAAATCTTATAAGTAAAATTTCATTCCAAACTAAGACTTAACAGTTTACTTATATGGGATGTTACTTCTTATATGTTATACAACATATATGATTTAGTAAACATAATACTCCCACTAGCTTTTAGGAATATTTAGAATTACCTTATTTTAATTATAAATCAAAACATGGATTTAATAATTAAACATAAGAGTAATCTCCTAGATGCTTGCATTTATCTATTCATGGATTATTGCACTTTGTACACTTCCAAAGATTTATTTGAATTCATAAACTTCTTTTGATTACTTATCGTCCTCGCTCAAGTAATCATTCAGGAAAGAGTTTTTGATATTCATTGTCAAATTTCATATTCATATAAATATGACAATTACCATCTTTGTACCTTAACGTTCTTAGGAAAATGTATTCAATCATAGTTAATTGCTTAAGTATGATTAATAATCTTGTCATAAGATATGCATTTAAGATTTGTGTACAATTTTGTCCATATGAGTTCTAACAAAGATTTAAACCACTAGGGTTACATTATCTTTAAATAAACTCATCATCATTCTCTAACTATTAAGAATTAAGATAAACCAACTTTTCACATTTGATTATCTTTATGAACATCATCTATAACATTCATAGTATGAGTAATTTACCCAATTCATAATTTTAGTAATACTTCATCATATAATCCTCAGCATATTAGTCAAATACCTGAGATATCCAAGTGGATCTATGAATGATAATTCCATCATCTTGAGGTTTTTCATTTACATGTTAAACCTCATCACGACTTTTTTTTTTTTACTAGTGCAGTTTTAGAAGATCATGTATCTTGTAATTTTATCTTTCAAGATAAAACTCCCACTTGCCTTTAGTAACATATAGACTATCTATAAATATTTAGCAATTAGAGCAACAATCTCCAATTTTCTCTTTTGGGACATTACAAATATACCTTGACAGTTCCTGACATTCTTTTGTTAATGACCTACACTTAAGTAGCTTAACAAATTCAGAACTTCAATTTTTAAGACTTAATATGATTCATTAAATTTCATAATTCTATAACGTCTTATTAATCTTCTAGGAGTCTAATTGAGTATATATAATCCATACTAAATTTTCTAACCTTGATAACTTTTGGAAGAAAAGAAGTTATAGTTATCTTTAATCAAACAATACCACTAGAGTTTGATTCTCCTAACTGAACACACCATAAACTTATGGTATTTCATTAGAAGTAATATTGTAAGATGATCTAACAATATGTAATATAACCATATATCTTTTAGCTTGTCTATTTAACAACTAAGACAACTTAATGGTGAAATATAATTTCCAAGCCTCTTGCATACTTTATAACCCAAGTACTTATTAACCATGTCACTTCATGTTCATGTCTTAGAAAGAAGACATAAACTATTATAATCCTATACGTTATTAATTATTGATCAACTCAATGACTTCTTGTATATGTCTTAATTAAAAGACCATGACAAGTTAACGTCTTACTTTATTATAAGTCTTGTAAAACTTAAAAGACTTCATATTTATAACTATACAATAAAGTATAAACATGTATAATTAAAGTAATCATGAACACCATCATTTGGTTTCAATAATATTTTCAAATTAACTCACTACTTCATTTATTTTTGTCATTCTAAGAATACATAATTATTGAAGTAGTATTATATTACTTCATGCATTTATGTCATTCCAATAATACATAAATATTATATTTGAAGTTGTCTTGTTATTATATTGACACATGTTCTAATAGATGTCTAATTTAGAAACAGTAAATTATCTATGTAGGTCTCACGCATACATGGAAATTCACGTTGTCATTAAAATTTAGCCTGCGTCTCACGTTTGCTAAATTTCAACACCAAGTGTTTCTTAGATTAGATGTGTATTAATCATATCAGAACTATAGTCTTTTACTTTGCAGTTAAGAGAATCCTTTAAATCATATTCTTATGTGTTGTACTTTGCACACAATCAAGATTTCTCCCACTTGTGCACAGAACAACACCATGTATCATATAAACAACACGCACGCGCTTGTTAATGTGAATAATATGATTGTGTCAATTATATAATTAGTAGATATAGAGTTACTTAATCAATCAAGAAACGCACATGACTATCCTTGAAAATATTAGTGTCTGTATTTGGAAAGTAATTATCTTGATACATTCAAAAGATACTCTAAGTTATAATCAAGACAATAAGTCTTGTAACTCCCACTGAATTAGAGAACATTACAATAATCCCTTATTCAGTAATAAGAACACAATGCTCCCACTGAATTTGACAACATTGTAAATGTTTCATTATCAGTGAAAGGAAATAGTGTACTTGTTACTTTCCTACATGTTTTGAGAAAACCCATTCGCAACAATTATATAGGTTCTAAAAGAATGTATTCTACTACGTACATCACATTCCATACTATTAACTTGAAAAATTGGGCATCCAATTTTCTTCCTGTATAGATCTACCATTCCAACAATTGTATGTAGTATCTTTAAATAGTCAAATCAAAACAATTAGATAAAATAATCTAATTTGTCTTTTACCATTTTGCAGTAATCAGTCTAGCTTCTAATTGAATAACTCACAAAGTGCAAATAATCATAACTATTAAATTTTGCTATGAGTTATGTATTTAGAATTTAGAGAATTCTAATCATCCTATTATTCCTTTCTCATTCATGAAAAGGAATAGGATTAAGTCTCACACTTCTCTATATGGAAAGAAGACTACGTTTATTCTTTTCATAAAGTTGATCCTAACTAAAAAACCCATATGGGTGTAGATCAATTTACTTGTGAAAAGAATAACTTACGTTTACGGTTTAATGTTGCATTAATACATATAAAAGAATTTACAAAATTTAATTTTAGTATTTTCGATAATACATATTTTCAAGAAAATATAATACCCATGGAAATATTCATATAACCAAATAATTTTCTTGAAAACCTAGGATCCAACTTTTCATAAGTTTCATTACATCAGTTCTGCTAGTAATGAAAGTATAAAAGATTGTAATCTGTCGAGGCAAACAATTTTCCAATTCCTAGATTATTTATGGGATTTACATCAAATTGATTCATCAATTTGCCATGTAAGCATGTTTCATCCCATCTCATGCCTTATGTTCTAGGTCTCACGCATCAACTTAATTAAGTCGTCTAACGTAGAAACTACAAATTCTCCACGTGAGGTCTCACGCCCACTTGGAAATTTGCCTTGTAATTAATCTTTGGCCTAGGTCTCACGCATACCAAAGAAATAACTCCAAGTGTTCCTTATAGTCAGATGACATGTGACTTAAATTTCAAGGGTATTTAATTTTTTTGATGTGTGTAATAAAAAAAATATGTATATAGATATCATGCATTCATCTTTCTATCATAGGTTTCATTAACAAAACTTTTTCAAATTCGTTTCTTAACATGAGCATAAATCACCAAAGTTTTAATTGAGGCGTTGAGCAAATTACAATATTGCCTTAAGATGCTTCGTACTAATAATGCTTACTTGGTAAGTTCAATTTGACGCACAGGCGGGTGTAGAGACAGAATGGAGTCTCTCTAAGGCCACAATTTAATGTGAAGCCAAACTTATACCCATTTTAGAGTTTGTCAAATCAAGTCCACTTTTCACACCATTTTAGTACAGTTGCATCAATCAATTAAAAGTTTTATGATTTTTAAAGCTCAAAACATGATTTCACCGTTATTAAGTCCGGTTTATAATTTTATTATGAAATTAACCTTTTGCTTACAATCATGTCACAAATATTTATAAACAAATAGCAATTAAATAATTTAAACAACTTAAAAAATGAACATGCTAAATAAATCAATTTACATGTATATATTATCTAAGACCCCCATTGGTTTTCGATGTACAAATGGACCACATACACCATAAATGGTTGCGTAAGTCCTACGATAATTAATATACAATAACACACATAATTGATTTATGTAAACGATTTATGTGGTCTTCCCCAATATTACTTAATTAATTATCTTTTAGTAATTAAACAAGTCTTGACAATTTTATTACTAAAACCCTAATTAATTAGTACAAATCGCATAATATAACATGAAATCTCAATTAGCACGTAACAATTACTACAAAATTATCATAATCCATGACAAAACATGCATGTTTTCATCATGGATTCCCACATAGCACTTATTATTAACAATAATCAAGTCATAGGTCGCATATCATAGCACATATTCATTAAAATTCACATAAAAAATTACATGCAACCTAGGGTTTCTACAAGTTTTACAAAATAAAACCCTAATTAATAAATATTAGGGTATTCGACCCTTATTAAGAAAAATTAGGGTTTGCCAATTTTTTAAAACCCTAGAACACCAAAACATGTAATCTATTATACTATAAGATTAACCCCACTAATTTATTGTGGAGGCGTCAAGATTGCATAGAGTACAACAAGCTAATGCTCGGAATTAAATGCAGAAAATAGAGTTTCATGTGTAATTGGAGCCTTAATTGTTTGACTTGAGTAATTGCGACCATGCAAAGAGTCATGTCGTTATATTTATGTTTGCTAAATGGAGGAGATGAAAGTGCAAGGGTTGCCGGAATTGATCACATGGTATTTAGTATAGAATTAAAATTCGGTTATGGATTGAGAAGAAGTTGAAAAGGTTGCAAGAATAATTGATGATTTATCCTAATCCATGCCTATATAAACCGGCCAAAATCACATGCACAAACACAAAAGTTCGAATCTTCATTCCTCTTACTTTGTTTTGTAATTTATTGTTAGAATTGTTTCTTGATTTATTTTTTTCCCGTGTGCAGGTAATNCACCAAAACATGTAATCTATTATACTATAAGATTAACCCCACTAATTTATTGTGGAGGCGTCAAGATTGCATAGAGTACAACAAGCTAATGCTCGGAATTAAATGCAGAAAATAGAGTTTCATGTGTAATTGGAGCCTTAATTGTTTGACTTGAGTAATTGCGACCATGCAAAGAGTCATGTCGTTATATTTATGTTTGCTAAATGGAGGAGATGAAAGTGCAAGGGTTGCCGGAATTGATCACATGGTATTTAGTATAGAATTAAAATTCGGTTATGGATTGAGAAGAAGTTGAAAAGGTTGCAAGAATAATTGATGATTTATCCTAATCCATGCCTATATAAACCGGCCAAAATCACATGCACAAACACAAAAGTTCGAATCTTCATTCCTCTTACTTTGTTTTGTAATTTATTGTTAGAATTGTTTCTTGATTTATTTTTTTCCCGTGTGCAGGTAATACATATAACATGATTCTCTTACTAATGTTACAAGAGGAGAGAAGAGGTGATGTATCTATACTCTTTCTTTTCTCAGTCTCATCTGCAAATTTTATAGATATATATTTTTGGGTAAAAGGGTTAATTCACCCCGGTAAAATTCATTACTCCAAAAAACGTTGAGGTACATAGGATGAGGGTGATATCCCTCACCTCAGTCCCTTAGGACACTTACAGACTCGAATATAAGAATGACAAACCATCCCTATAACTTACAATAAAATGAACCTACCAATAGTGACAAAAGTACATAAAACTTGACAATGCTACTCAAGAAAAGCACTTGAGCCTTCTAAATCACTATGGCGGTCCACCTTAACTTCCATGAAGAATCCACGTATAAACATCAAAGCGATCTTCAACATATAATTTGTTTGTAGTTGCAAAGAACATCACAAAAAAACCTCCACCATGCCATCGTATTATAGCCAATAATAAAGCCTACAAGTCAGCACCCTCCCCAATGGCTCAATGACAATCCACAAGTCCCTATCACCAAGTATGAACAAACACTAAAATAGCATTCAGAACCATACTTATGATCAAGGACTCATACACACAATCAACCAATCACTATGGACAACTTTAATCCGAGTACAATACCCTCAAGAAAACAAGAGGAGCGTCAATAATCCAAAACAAATAAACTGCCATAGACCAAACAAAGGTTATTGAACAAGAATACCCCCAAACTTGACTTCCATCCCTTGCTATCATGCAACCAACCACCAACTGAATTAACCACGCAAAACAGGTGGTACTAGCCTCAAAATAATATCATCATAATATAGCACGTGTAGGTTGTAATAGCAAAGAAACCAAACTATACCTTAAGTGATTTAAGGTATAACGACCAACATTAGTGCACCTATAAATGTGCCACGTGAAAAGTGAATAAGCACGAGCAAACCCAAGCTAAATAACCAACAAAGGTTTCCATCATCACTTCCAACCAGCAGGTACAACAGTCAATTAACAACCAACAACAGATCATAGTATAAACCCTACGAGTTAGGGTTTCATTAATCATTAAAAATCAGCAACCACAGCAGAACACCGATGATAAACATGTAGTACAAATCGATTGCTGAGATCAAACCATCATAAATTCCATTCAACCATCGTATTCTATCCCAGAAACATCAAACCATAATAAATTCAGAATAATAATATGAATAGAATAGATTGAAAAAGGGTTAACAAACCCTACCAGCCCGTAATACACCCCAATCACAGTTCATACAGCAACATGTTAACCTGATTAAGGGACGATAATAGGGTAAAAACCCTAACTTCCAGCAATCTCATCACACGACCAAATAATTAGACAATCAGCATCAGATCTGTGAAGAGCATGACGTACCCTCTCTCTAAACCCACTAACAAACACAAACATCCACAAAGAACATGAGATCCAAACCTTAACAGGGTAAACTAGCAGCAAACAAAACCCTAACGAGGGTTACTTCCACTAATAAGAACAATCTAAACCTAGAAAAGGTTTTCAAGTCATTAAGCACAGAACCAAGCAAAGATCGATCCTAATAGATGAAAGATCGATTAAAAACCGACTTATGATAATCAGAATAATAGGTGCGATCAAAAGCCACTTATGATTCAAAACCCTAATAAAACGATTCACCAGAATTAACTCCTAATGAAAACGATCAAAAAGAATCTTTAAATCCCAAAGTTCAAAACAACTGCAATGTAAATATAATTAATCTCATACACAAAACAAAAGAATTCAGTTTCTAGCATGCATTCTCACGTTACTCATGCTTTGGTATGCACCTTCCTATACGTTCGTATATTTTACTGGATTTTATAAATGGTTCCACGGGTTGATGAGCCAAAATTTGAGATATATGATTCATTGTGTTTTTGTGTCAAAACGATATATCAAAAATACCAACAAAGTGAGGTCAATGTTATCGTGAGGACAACAAGACGTGGAGAAATACGAGTAAACCCTTCGTGAAAAGAATTACTCGTAAACTCGTGCAATGTGATATTTTTAAGACCGGGAAGTGATTTCCCGGGTCGTACCCCAACGAGGTGTGAATGGAAAGCTTCGTTAAAAGATCGAGATTAAAATCTTATATGTTTGGTTGAGAAAGGTTATTTGGTTTTATGGTACGTTAAATTAACGGAAATTAGGAATAAAAGAACGAAAATGATAATAAAGCAACCTAAATGGGAAAACAAAAGGCAAATGGCAAACTAGGGGAATCCTAAAACACTACGGGAATCAAAATTAGGTATCGGGAATCCTAAAACACAAGTTAACAATTAAACGTGACGTTTATTTAAGATAAACGTCAACGTACAAATAAAAACGTGAAATTATTGCTACACAAGTCGTACGGGTTCACAAACAATTTTCTAACGCACTAAAAGACAAAAGAAAATTTTTGAAAAAAGAAAATTAAAAATTTGATAAAAATTCTAATTACTATGAATTAAGAATTAATTAATACAAATTAAATTCTAATAATTAAACTACAATCCCTAAAAATCTGAAATTTTTCTGGTAATTTAATTAAGCTATAGTAATCCTAAGAAGAATAAATTTTTTGGAAAAGGCTTCCTAAATAAGCAGAAATAAGCAGTTATAAGCTAATAAGGCTAATGAGCAATACTACTATAAAAATAAAAAAAGGAAAACAAGAACTTGAGAAGTCCCTAGGGCGCCTGGTTTGTGAGTGTGGTGTTGAGTCTATGTATGCATGAGGTCCTGAGTTTGAATCCCATAAACCCCAATTTTTTACACAAAGTTTTATTATTATTATTATTATTTTTCTTTTCTTTTCTGCTTTCTTTTACTGACTCACAATCACAAACACAAACTCAAACTCTTCTTTTCTTTTGAAAACAGGTTTAACTCAACAAAAACTTAAACAAATTATACAAAATCAAAACAGATTAAGTTTTTTTAAATTTTCAAAGATTTGTTCAAGCTTTTTACAACACAACTAAGCTCAATAAGCTGAGATAAGCAATAACAACAACAATAATAACAACTAATGTAAACAACAACAAGATCACAAGCATGATCAACTACAACAACAAGTTTAGTAAACAAGAACAATGAACAACAACAAGAAAAGTAGCAGCAGACAACAAGGACCCACAATAAGCTCAAACAAGCTATAAGTTCACAAGTGCTTATACAAACAAATAAGCAACAATAATTCCAACTAGAAGCAATAACAAGATCAACAATACAGAAGAGATCAACAAGCTCAGCAAATTAAGACCAAGAATAACAAAAGTACACAGCAGCAACAGTAGCAAAATAAGCCAAAAGAAGGCATTGAAATAAGCAGTAAATAAGCACTACAGGAAAAACTAAAAGCTATATCCTAGATACTACCTAGAAGGCTACTCAGAACAACAAAGAACAAATAAATTAGACCAGAATTGAGTACTCCATGCTCAATTCCATTCTTTCAAAAATCTGGGTGCAGGGGATGATCAAGCCAAACAGGTCACTTTGTGATTGATTTTCAATAAGTAAATGGATTCTAAACTTGTATTTTCTTTTTGATAATGTTACACAGGCTGCCAAAGATCTCAATACCACAATTCTCATTCAATTCCAAGCAAGATTAAATCCTAGAGAGGCCTAAGAATTCTGTCCCATTTTCATGGCAATGAACACTTTGACTTTTACAATTTATGAACAATTTGACTAAAATGAAATTAGACTGAACTTGGTTGATTCAATAATGATTATTAAGCCTAAGTGAACCTAAATCTAACAACCTAGATTAGTTCTAAGGTGAATTCAAGGTTTTGGCTCACTAATGCACTAACAGTAAACTGCCAAGGGAATTCAAAATGAATTTTGACTTTTTGAAATCAAATGACCAATATGATGGTCAAAATGGACTGAGTATCACTTTAGAACAAAGAACCAAACAAATTTATACTATAACAACAACAACAAGACAGAATTAAAGCTTGTACCAAACACCCCTAATAAAACTGTTTTCAAAGATTTTCAAAGGAGATGCAAGAATTACAACACAAACTCACTACTAAGATTGCACTAAGCTGACTTAGACCCAATTAAGCAGAATCCAACAATCAGTAACAGCATATAACAATTAACCCACAATATGAGAAAAAATGGTAAAATTTCTTACTTGGCATCCAAGCTAGATGTCAAATAGGAATCACAAGAAAAACCTAATGCTCCCCATGGAGCTCTAAACCATAACCAATCTTCATTTCTGCAACTTCTTTTCTTCTTTCTTCTTTTTTTTTTTCTTTTTTTTTTGAATTTTCTTTGCAATTTTTCCTGTTTCTTTTCTTTTCTGAGTTTTCACTTTCTTTTTGCTTTCAAATAACTTAACAATACTTAACAAACATTCTGAAGTAAAATAAGTAACTCTTAAATGGAATAATAAGGAAATTAAAATTTTGATTAAAATACGGATTTGAATAAACTTAATGGAAACTTAGATTAAACTTCAAATTTGGAATTACAATAGTAAACTAAGAATAAAAGTAGAAAAGATACAAGAAAAGGATGCCTTAGAGGCTTACAAGCTTCTACTATTTATACTACAACTAGGATTAGGGCTTCTCTCTTCTTTGTGCTTGTTCTGTGAGAGATAACAGCTCAGAATGCTCCCTTGTGCTTCTTTGAACAAATCCCAGCCTTCCAATTAAAGTGAAACTGATCCTAGCCCTTTTTACACTTTTGGCGGGAAAACTTTGTGATGTGAGAATAGGATTGCCAGCGTGGATTTAAGGGGTTAGGTATGGTTTGTGAGGAAGTAGTGGGATGGGGTATTGTGATGGGGTTCTTTTGAGGAAGATGGTGGAGTGTAGCAGGTGTTGGTCGGGGTGTGGTGATGGAGGTCTGGTGGATTAACGGGGAAGGGGGGAAAGGAGACAGGGGTGTTTGTTTGACTATTTTGTTTGACTGATGTTTACACGTGGGTGGGTTTTTATAATTTGAGTTGGGCTGGTGTTGGATATGGGCCAAGGTGAGTGGATCTGGTTTGGGATTATGTAAAGGGTGGGTTTGTTGGGTTTATGTTTAAAGGGTTAATTTAGTTTAGTGGTTTAAGTAAACAAAGCCCAAGGACCTAATATGTAAATTCTGATTTTCTGGGGACTGAATCTGCCAATTTCTCAAACTTCATTCAAGGGCCACTTTTGCCAAGTCATGATTTCCCAAGGTTCTTTTTATCATTTTTCTTCAATCTAAAATTCCCGGGGACCGTTATTGCCAAACTTGCAAACTTGGGGGACTGAAGTTGTCAAACTTTGAAAACTTTATTCCTGGGACTCAAAATGTCATTTTATGATTTTTGGAGGATGATTATTTACTTTTCTTTATAAAAACTCTCCAGGGACCATTTTTGACATTTTCTGAAAGTTCAGGGACTAGTTTTGACATTTTTGCATATTTGCTCAGTTTTTCGTTTATTTTCAATCCTTTGTATAAGAAACATGCAAAAACATACTCCAAGGACATTTGTGACATTATTTGATCATTTTTGGTTGTTCTTGGTTGTTTTTGACTCGTAAAACGGAAGAAAATATATGTGCAAAAAGGCACATATCAATATACATAAATGTATGTATATTTGCTATTATTTTTATCAAGTAATCTCTTATTTTTCCCCTATTACAAGGAATAATACAATAAAGATGATAAAGAGACGTAGGGTGCGACAAGTTGGTCAAGGAGGTCGTTCAAAAAGGACTACAACGAATGGTCAAAAAGGTCGTTCAAGACGGGCTACAAAGAAGATCATAGAAAGAAAGATTCGAACGTAGAAAAAACTGATCCCAAATGAGGACTCATCGGTTGGCTTGGATGATTTTTTTAGAGATACTACTAAATATATATCGAGTTTACAAATGAGAATGATACTCATAAATTCTTAATGACTTTGAGTGTTCATTGTATTGATTATAAAATCACAATGAAGATACTCATCGGTTGGTTTGGATGGATTTTTTAGCGATACTACTAAATATATATTGAATTTACAAATGAGAATGATACTCATAAATTATTAATGACTTTGAGTGTTTATTGTATTTGATTTATAAATCACAATGAAGATATGTTGCATAATAATATATGATGATCACATGATTTTTTGTAGTTAAACTAAATAATCATTTTTTATATTGTGATATCAACTTTAGTGGTTTGAATTTATTCTAAGATTTCTTCATGCCTATAATATTGATGGTTTTTATTTTTGAATAATTACAATTTCATTCTTTACTTCTCTTTTATTTGTTATCGACNGGTCGTTCAAAAAGGACTACAACGAATGGTCAAAAAGGTCGTTCAAGACGGGCTACAAAGAAGATCATAGAAAGAAAGATTCGAACGTAGAAAAAACTGATCCCAAATGAGGACTCATCGGTTGGCTTGGATGATTTTTTTAGAGATACTACTAAATATATATCGAGTTTACAAATGAGAATGATACTCATAAATTCTTAATGACTTTGAGTGTTCATTGTATTGATTATAAAATCACAATGAAGATACTCATCGGTTGGTTTGGATGGATTTTTTAGCGATACTACTAAATATATATTGAATTTACAAATGAGAATGATACTCATAAATTATTAATGACTTTGAGTGTTTATTGTATTTGATTTATAAATCACAATGAAGATATGTTGCATAATAATATATGATGATCACATGATTTTTTGTAGTTAAACTAAATAATCATTTTTTATATTGTGATATCAACTTTAGTGGTTTGATTTTATTCTAAGATTTCTTCATGCCTATAATATTGATGGTTTTTATTTTTGAATAATTACAATTTCATTCTTTACTTCTCTTTTATTTGTTATCGACCATATTATTGGTTTAATTGCATTCTTTACTATTAAAGAAGCTTAAAACCCTTAAACAAAAATAAACACACCTATACAATCATGAAAAGAGATGAACTGCAAGGGTTGCCCGAAGTGATCACATGGCATTTAGTATTATAATCATGAAAAGAGATGAAGTGCAAGGGTTGCCTGAATTGATCACATGGCATTTAGTATAGAATTAAAAGACGGTTAGATGAAGTGCAAGGGTTGCGAAAGGTTGCAAGAATAATTAATGATTTATCCTAATTCATGCCTATATAAACCGGCCAAAATCATATTTAGTATGTACATTTGAAGATGATTCACACATCATTCAGATCTTTGATTGTTGGTAGCGGTATGTAAATTCTCTTTTGCAACATTTTGGAGATAATTCACACATCTTTTAGATCTTTGTAATTAACTTGGTATTTTTTTTTCTAAATTTAGTTATCAGACGCAGGTACCATGAAAATCACACAAGATCATGCATGCTCAGATAAATGGAATCAAAGATAGGGATACCAACTATTTTCTTTGTATCTTACATATTTAGGTGATTATTGTAGATAAGCATATATATAGATATATGTATTACGTTAATGCATTTTTATATACAAGTAATTTATGTGCATTTTCTATTGATGTAGCTCACATGTGCGAATTGATTCAAGAAAATGTGCACGAGCATGTATGTAAAGCAACATTTAAATGGTTAAATGATACTTTTTAGCGTGATTAGTTTATGTAAATAGTTGCTTTCGAATGCTCTTTGAGAAATATTAGAATGAATTTATCGTGTGCAATTGAATTATTATTGAAAAGAAGAAGGTCCGAGCATCACAAAGTGTTTTCTTTTTCTATATGTAGAGTCATTAATGAGAAACTAATATTTACGCCCATTAAATGAGTTTGCCATAATAGCAAAATACGACAAATTAAAAATATCACATTGAGTAATGAATAGAAAGGAAAAAAAATATATAATTTTGACTTAAAGCCATTTGTAAATTATAATATCAAATAAAAAAGTTGAGTTTTAAACATAAGCAAAAGTTCAAACTTTTATCGGAAACAAAACCAGTGCATTTAATGTGAAATATATACAACATCGAGATGGAAGTGCAAGGCTTGCCGAAATTGATCACATGATATTTAGTAATTAGTATAGAATTAAAAGTTAGTTATGGATTGAGATGAAGTTGAAAAGGTTGCAAGAATAATTGATGATTTAACCTAATGCGATATATATAGATATATGTATTATGTTAATGCATTTTCATATACAAGTAATTTATGTGTGTTTTCTATAGATGTAGCTCACATGTGCGAATTGATTTAAGAAAATGTGCATGAGCATTTATGTAAAGCAACATTTAAATGGTTAAATGATACTTTTTAGTGTGATTAGTTTATATAAGCATGCAACTTGAATAATGAATATCAAAGAAAAAGTACATAATTTTTGCTCGAACCCATTTGTGAATTAAAAAAATTAAGTTTAAGACATAATAGTGGAGTCCAAATGTTTTAGGAATTATTAATAGTGTGTTAATTAATATTCATTTGGTTAGCTATTTAAAATTGAGTTTATTGATAAAATTTATTAATATTAGTTAGACTTCAATGTTAATTTTCAATGAAATTAGTTGTAGAATAAAATTAGGTGAAGCTAAAAAGGTTTGTATTTATACAGTTTAGGTGACATTATTATATATATACACTATTACACAAACTTTAACTTACAAACTTAATAAAGAAAATATTTAACGCACATTAAACTATGACCAATTAGATAGACCCCGTGTTCTCATATTACCATGCAAAAACTATCTAATGGACAAGTATTGTAGTGTTAAGTAATAGACCAAAAGAAACAAATCTATTTTTTTAACATGAAAATAAGTAATAGGCTAAAAGAAACAAAGCTATCACAACTTAATAACCAAAAGCCCATTTAAAAAATACAACACCACAAAAACAAAACAACATCAAACATTTTTAAATTTTTATAAAAGAAAGTCAAAACGTTTCATACAACATACTAAACAATAATTAAGCATACACTCGCCAATACACAAAAAGAATACGCGATTAACAATTAGATTCGAAGCCTGTGCATAGCACGGGTTCTGCATAACTTTTATCGAAAAAGAAAACCAGTGCATTTAATGTGAAGTATATACAATATCGAGATGGAAGTGCAAGGCTTGCCGGAACTGATCACATGATATTTAGTAATTAGTATAGAATTAAAAGTCGGTTATGGATTGAGATGAAGTTGAAAAGGTTGCAAAAATAATTGATGATTTAACCTAATGCAATATATATAGATATATGTATTATGTTAATGCATTTTCATATACAAGTAATTTATGTGTGTTTTCTATTGATGTATCTCACATGTACGAATTGATTCAAGAAAATGTGCACGAGCATGTATGTAAAGCAACATTTAAATGGTTAAATGATACTTTTTATCGTGATTAGTTTATGTAAGCATGCAACTTGAATAATGAATAAAAAAGAAAAAGTACATAATTTTTGCTCGAACCCATTTGTAAATTAAAAAAAGTTAAGTTTAAGACATAATAGTCGAGTACAAAGGTTTTAGGAATTATTAATAGTGTGTTAATTAATATTCATTTGGTTAGCTATTTAGAATTGAGTTTATTGATAAAATTTATTAATATTAGTTAGATTTCAATGTTAATTTTCAATGAAATTAGTTGTACAATAAAATGAGATGAAGCTAAAAAGGCTTGTAACGATTTTTATACAGTTCTATGTACAATGCATTACAATTAACATCCTAAAGTTCAAAAATATGCTTAAACCTTGCAATATAAACCCTTCATTCATACAAAGCCATCACAACTTAATAACCAAAAGCCCATTTATAAAATACAACACCACAAATCCATAACAACATCAGACATTTTTAAATTTTTATACAAGAAAGTCAAAACGCTTCATACAACATACTGAACAATAATTAAGCATACACTCGACAATACACAGAAAGAATCAACGATAGCCCGTGCGTAGCACGGGTTCTGAATGCCTCGTAATCACAAAAGATTCAATTTTATGTGTTTCGGTAATTAATTACAACATATTAACGGATCATGATGCCACTGTTGGAATATATTAATTACGAGGCATTCAGATCCTGTGCTACACACGGGCTATCGCATTCGGAACCCATGCTACGCACAGGCTATCGCGTATTCTTTCTGTGTATTGTCGAGTGTATGCTTATATTGTTTAGTATGTTGTATGAAACGTTTTGACTTTCTTGTATAAAAATTAAAAATGTTTGATGTTGTTTTGGTTTTGTGGTGTTGTATTTTATAAATGGGCTTTTGGTTATTAAGTTGTGATGGCTTTGTATAAATGAGGGGTTTATATTGCAAGTTTTAAGCATTTTTTTGAAGTTTAGGATGTTAATGATAATGCATTGTACATAGAGGGGTTGTTTATCCAATGTATAAATGAGGGGTTTATGTTGCAATAACGGCTTTAAGTCAAAATTATGTATTTTTTCCTTTCTATTTATTACTCAATGTGATATTTTTAACATTAAAGTCTAACTAATATTAATAAAGTTTATCAATAAACTCAATTCTAAATAGCTAGCCAAATGAATATTAATTAACACACTATTAATAATTCCTAAAACCTTTGGACTCCACTATTATTATGTCTTAAACTTAATTTTTTTAATTTACAAATGAGTTCGAGCAAAAATTATGTACTTTTTCTTTTATATTCATTATTCAAGTTGCATGCTTACATAAACTGATCACGTTAAAAAGTATCATTAAACCATTTAAATGTTGCTTTACATACATGCTCATGCACATTTTCTTGAATCAATTCGCGCATGTGAGCTAATCAATAGAAAATACATGTAAATTACTTGTATATGAAAATGCATTAACATTGTTGATATAAATAATACATAAAAACGTTATTTATATTTTTCGATATCTCTACGTTTTGACGATCACAAAATGTAAAATCATTAAACGTAAGATTACTACGTAAACAAGTATTAAGTTAGTTTATATCATTTTATCCAATTTAATCACTTACGGTATGAATAAACAAGTGCTTAATACATTTCATGATCAAAGGGGTATTTAATTAATTATTACAAAGTTTATTAAATAATATAAACATATTATATATTTTTTTGAAAAACACTTTTTTTAATAAAGGAAAATGTTTAAATCATACTAAATATATGAATTCAAATTTTTAACCAAAATCATTTAATTTTTCACTAAATAAACTTTCCCCAGAAAAAGACAAAGTTTCTGGCTGTTACAGGTGGGCGGCCCCCTTAATTTTAAGGGGGCCGGCCTCCATTTAAGGGGGCCGGCACGCTCCCTGTGTCAGAAATCTTTGCCTATAAATACCACCTCAAACCTGGTATTTTTCCTCACCTTTTGCACTAAAATTTTCAGATCCAATCCTCTCTAAACCTCTTTCAAAACCCTTTGATCATAAGATTATTAATCCTTGTTTCAAGTGATTCAATTCCTCCTCATCCATCCTCATCCAAGGTGCAAGAGAAGAATACTGCTTTAATATCAAGTTTAGAAGTATGTAGATTAGTAGTGTATATTATGTATATCTTTTGTAAAGGTGTGGTGTGCTTGTAATTATATAGATCTAGGTATGTTAGTTGTGATTAGAAGTTGTGTAGAGAAGAAGAAGTAGTGAAGTAGGGAAGTGGTGTGAAGTAGTGAAGAAGTTGTGGGGTGTACAAGTTGTGTAGAAGTAGTGCTAAGTCATGTAGTGGTGTGAGATTGGTTCTAGCTAGAATTAGAACCCGACATTTAGCTTAGTGTCATAAATTGGTGTAAGCAAAAGTCGTGTAAGGTTTTCTCCGCCATAAGGGAGCTTGTTGACATAGTGAAGAAAACTCCCGAGTTAGGTGCTCGGGGAGTGGAGTAGGACGAAGAGGAGATTCGTAGCCGAACCACTATAAATTCTTTTGTCTCACGGTGCTATCTTTCCATCTCTATCTATTTACTTATTTACTTACATACTTGTCATAATATACTCTTGTAGATATTGTTTTTTATAATTG
>LBNU01016304.1:61969-81104 GCA_014162995.1 Artemisia annua | reverse complement strand
AAAAGGGTTGTAATGAGGTGTAGGGATATGATAAACACGGTTTTGTTGGATAAGGGATATTTTACTGGTGGCGAGTTAAAGATCTTGATTAATTACATGTACGATATGGCGTTGCTAAGCCAAGACTAGACTCGACTTAAGCTAATCAAAAACTAATAAAACATAAAATAAACATAAAAAGAAACGGGATGGTAGTCCGTATGTTTTTTTCTACTTTTCTTTTTCTCATTTTTTTGTATTTTTTCTTGATTTTTTCGATTTTTTTTCATACACTCTTGCCCTACCATCCAAAATAATACATCATAGGGGCCTCGGTTCTCCCCTTACACTTGAAATTTTACATACTTTACAAATAACTAATCTAATGACTCGAATTAAGATAATCGAAACACTTGGAATACTTTTAAAATATTTAGCACATATGGGGGTAATAATGTGGTTCTTCCCGATTACTCCATTACACTAGTACTTTACCCATGAGTCCCAATCATCCCAAAACAATATGTACAAGGATATGACTCGACTTAACAACCATGTAATCAATTAGATAATTAACTAAGGGTTTAAACAAATGTTGTCACAATAATGCACTAAAGGTGAGTGTATACAAGGTAGGCTAAGGCGATTTGGGTGTACATTTAAGTGGGGTGTAACAAATTCTTCCTTTAAGTAAAATGCTTAAAGTTAGAAACGAAAAGATAGGCTCGGAGGGGTGTACTAGGGGTATCGTGTACCAAAAATGGGTACAATGCAAGGGTGTGGGAGAATTACTTGACCAATGAAGTCAAAGTAATTATAACAAAAATACAGGTGTAAAACAATGGGTTAATCCTAATGCCTCTTATCATGTAGTAAATCTAACTACACGAATGTAGTCTCACTTGTGGATTCGGGATGGTACTATCGCAAGTTCTAGAATCTAAGTGCTACCGGTACACACATCATAGCATAAATGCTTTTCCTACCAATTCTAGGGGCGAACCTCACATATTTGGGGTGGAAAATTTATTTGTGGTACGGTTTTTGTGCTAGTCATATAACTCCTATCCATAAGACGCTCATTAAGACCAAAGTTTCACTCCTAAATGTTGTAAATTTTTTTAATTTTGGCACTAAAATTGCCCTAACAGGTATTTCTCTCAGTTTTATTACACATCTACGATTAAACAAACAAAATCAAGCGTAATTGCATTCTCTAAGGTATCGTAATTTACCCCCGTTACACTTAAGATGAACATTGTCCCCAATGTTCAAGATGTAAAAGTAAATAAGGTATAGAATGAAATCAAATACTCCCCTGATTCGCTTGGTGGATAAAGGGGTAGCATGGTTAGATCTTCTTCCAAGAAAATGAACACTTGGTATGTGTTATTTTACACATACCTTTATACCTAAATAACGGACCAAAACGACCAAAATCCCGACCATAAATACCATATTTGTTGTGTTTTTGTTTTTTTTGAAAGTGCAGGTACGGATATGTGATAATTGAACAAAAATCAAGAAAACCCGACAACACGAGCACGAGATTTGGAACGAGTGTCAAAAGCCAGAGCCAGGAAGCATTTTTCAAGTATTTGAGCTCCAAGTGACAACTATGGTCCTTGAAGAATCACATTTGGCAAGAAAAGTCCTTGGAATAAATTTACACAAATGGTCCCTAAATTTTCAGATTTGACAAATTTAGTCCTTGTGATATGTCCTAAAACTAAGCTGCCATTATTTACAAACCTTAACCCAATAAACCCAAAATAAACATAAAAACAAGCCCAATCCCTTCCCTTATTTTACTACCAGCCCATTCCCACACAAACCCACAACCCATCTCTTTAAATAATACAACCCGAAACCCAAAACCTGTACCCGACCCAACCATCAAACAATAATAAAAAAATTAACCCGCGCCCTTTTCTTTTACCCGTACACCTTTTCCCTAATTCACCCCTTCCACCCAGCAACAAAGAACCCTAAATTACCCTTCTCTAAAATTACCCCATTCCACCCCAATTCAACCTCGTATTAAGGGTCTTATTGTCAAATCCCACTACCCCTGACACCCTAAAAACAAGGAATGACAAGTGGCAGCATTCGATTGGGCTAAACACGTCATTGGATCAATTCTAAGCCTCTGATTGGTTAGCATGAGTCACCAGGGATCTAAGAGGAATATTCTAAGAAGATTCCAAGGTCTAGATGGTTCTGAGCTTCCTCCTCTCTTCAGATATAAATAGAGGATCATTTCAACGAATTAGGAGTGAGAAATTAGAGGGTTAGGTAGTTATAGTGGTTAGATATTAATACTCTGTTGAATTTCTTTGTATCTTTGTTAATCAATGTACTGATTAGCTTAGAATAATAATCTCATTTCATTCTCAAATCAGCTTGTTCAATTCAATAGCTTCTAGTATAGAATTTAGTTTTAAAAGCTTTATTTCTATAACAATAAGCTTCACAGAAGCTTGTTTTCATTTCCTAAGCTTTTACACTTCAATTGTTACCAAATCTATAAAAAAAAATATAAAAAAACAGAAAAATACAAAAAATATAAAAAATGTTTTCAAAAGCTTAATTGTAGAATTTACAAGCTCAAAATTAGTTCAATAGTACTTTAGAGTAGTTGTTGTAGGATTAGACAGCTTGTTAGATCATTTACACAAAAAGTCAAAGGTATCTCAAATTTGATTCAGAAAGAGTTTTGTGGTGATCCAGTTGTTCATTGGTGACTCAGAAGCAGTTATAGCCTATTAAAGATAGGCTTACATGGAGTATACCCTCCTTTGTGAGGCCTTGTGGTCTTAGTAAGTTTCATTTTTAATTTCTTAAGCATTTTCATAATTAGATCTGATAGTGATATGTGCTTATTCACATACCTTTTATTCACCATTATTAGACTATTTTAGACCAAAAACTAACGCTCAAAGCCAAAGATATCGTGTTTTTGTGTTTATGACTGTGCAGGTAAGGATATTGCAAAAACATCATGAAAAGCAACCTAAAAGCCCAAAACGAGCACGAGATGTGGAAAAGAGTTTGAAAGTCAAGTAAAAGGTGAAATCTACTTGTGAAAAGCCCGTGAAGACGAATTATTTCTCAAAGGCTCAAGAAAGTAAAAGAGACGCTTAATCAAAGCTCAAAGATGATTATGAAGCTAAAACTTTCTAAATCCGAGCAAGTGATCACTTTTATACTATTGAAGATCTTTGGAAAGCTCGTCAACACATCACCTCAAAGTTACAGGGACTCAAGTTGTAGTTTTAGAAAGTTAAATAGTGTCGTATCTCTAGTTTATGCTTTGTATTCACAAAATTTGGAAGATCAAGGGGCTAAGTGCAAATTGTAAACAAGGCAAGCCTCCATGGCTTCCTTAAATACCCTCCCCTAGCTTCATTTTAAGGTGGTTAGCCTTAGTTAGTTTCTAGTTTTATTTCAAGTTGTAGTGTAATTTTCATTAATGCAAGCTTTTATTTCATGTCTTAGTCATTTTACTTTGCTTATTTCCTAGCTTATTTCAATCTTTCTTTTATATTTCTACATCTTATTCAAGCTTCTTTACTTCTATCTTGATCCACAATAAGCTTACATAAGTCTTGCACCACCTTTGCATGAAAAGACATTTTCGTGCCTCTTTATGATGACTTGAGCTTATTTGGGTTTCGTTAGCTTGTAAAGGCTTCTTTAAAGTTTTTATCTAGCTTATTACTTAGTTTTACAAAGGTTTTTATTTTGTTTAAAACATTTTCTCACGTAAAAATTTTCCAGCTTCTATTTTTGTTCCTAGCGAGTTTCAGATTTAGGGTTTAGAGAGTATGGTAACTTTTCTTTTTCCCTAGCGAGTTTTGTTTTCCAAACCTAGCGAGTATCAAATTTTGTCCAGCGAGTATGCTGTTTGCTAGCGAGTAAGGCTAGCGAGTTTGGTTCTTTCACAAAGTGTAGCGAGTATCGAATTTTTACTTAGCGAGTTTGGGACCAAAAATTCTAGCGAGTATTGTCTGTTAATTTTCTAGCGAGTATGAGTTTAAAAGGTTAGCGAGTATGGTCATAGGTAGCGAGTAGGGTTTTGAATTCCAGCGAGTTTGGTTTTTGTTTGTTAGCGAGTTTCATTTTTTATTTTAGCGAGTTTGAGTTTTTGTTCACTTTAGTTTTCGAGTCTTAGCCTTTTTATTGTCGTGTCTTGTTTATTTCTAAAGCCGAGCTAGGCTTATTTACACTCCATCGTTTATCGAGTGGAGTTTTCTTTATTTCACATCTTTTAAACCAATTCACTTCACATAACTCACGACTCGAGTGACAAGATCAATTTCAACCCTCGTTGGGACTACGACCTGAGGTTCTTGCTTTCACTAGCATAGTTTGCCTTCGATCAGATAGTTTTAATATTTGTTGTTAATTTGCTGTTTTGTGCTTGTTTTGTTACTACTGAGTGTTGTTTAGATTGTATTGAGCTTATTTGAAGCACTTTGAGTACTGGTTTTTTGAATTACTGCTGAGTGCTGTTTAGATTGTGAATCTGAGTTGTTGAGTGTTATTGCTGTATATTGTTGATGCTTTGCTGTTCTTGAGTGATTAGTGAATGTTATTATTTGATTTGGTGGTTGTTTGTGGCCTAAATCTTCAAGTTGTAGTGTAAATTTAGAATTAAGGGAGTGTTTGGTTTAGGTTTGATTTCTGTGCTCAAGGTAGTTTTAGGACTTGCATTCACTTGAAACATATCACTACAGGGTCATATAGGTAGTTTACATCATAAAATCTAGTACTCTTTTACAGAAAAGTCAAATTCACTCTTATCTTTAATTGTTGCATAGAATCAGGATGCATAAGTATGAACATAGTTGCATAAGTAGTTATAGTAGCTTAAAGCATAACTTTAGCTTATTTCATTAAAATCAATCATCTAGGATTATTAGTAGTTCAATATAGTCAACTGAGCTTTGTTTCATAAAAGTCAGCATACACTAATTTAGTGTATGCTGAAGTGTGTTGTACACACATGTTTGGGCCCAAAATTAGATAAGCAATTGATAAGTAGGCATAGGGCTTTTTATGTTTCTGGATTCTCAGCTTGGTAGTCTACATTTTGCCCCATTTAATTTCTAGGTTTCAGCTTATTAGATTGCTTTTTTTTAGTCCTCAAGATAGGGCCTTTTAGACTTGTTGCTGAGTTCTCAGGATAAGTACTTTTGATCATTTTCGCTTGTGGATCTAGTTTCATAGCTTGATTTGAGTTTCATTCAGTGTGTTTATGCCTTGTTCTCAGTATTGTACCTTCAAGATTCCTTTTGTGCTTATTAGATGCTAATTAGTGCTTATTCCACTTGTTATTGGCTACATTTGTATGAATATGCATTCCATTTGATCTGATTTGCATGATTTTAAGTTTGATTGAATTTTAGTATCTTTCAGTATCAATTTCATACAGTTTTATTACAAGTGCTTATAAATAAGCACTTGTAATAAGCAGTTAATAAGCCAATAAGCACTTTTCTGCTTATTTTTCTACTTTTCTTATTTTTGTCAGATTTCAAATAAAATTTTAGATTTACTGTAAAAATTCCAGATTTATTTGACTTGTTTTACTAATTCTTTTCATTTTTAAATAGTTTTTAGAATAATAAATCATTTTTAATTTCAAAATAAATCACAAAAAGACAAAAATAGTTTCTGATTTTATTTTAAATTTCATTTTTAGTTTAATAATATTTTTAGAAAATAAATTTGTAGAATTAATTTTTCATTTTATAATTAGTTTGAATTTCTTTTATTAAATAAAAATACAAAAATAGTTTTTAATTCATATTAAATAAATAAAAAGTCAAAAAAATATTTTTCTTTCTCTCAAAATTCTTTTTAGTTGTTTAAGATTTTTAGAAAATTGTTTTGCAATTTTAGGATCATTTTTCAATAACAGTTGCATTTTATTTTGTACTTTTACGTTTTAAATACGCGTTTGAATTCCCGTTTTTAGTTTTTAGATACTTGTGCATATATAGCTTATACTTTTTGCATTATTAAACATTCCTTATCATTATTTGAGTTTCAATTTCACTATTTTCACTTTTTCACTTTTCACAAACACGGTTTCTCAAATCACGATTAACGAGATTCCATTTAACCTTCGCACGGACACGACCCTGGTATTTCTTATTTGTTGAGAAATTACCTTGGAATACTATACTATATACACAACACAACAAGTTTTTGACGCCGCTGCCGGGGAAGGTTGAAGCGAATTTTGGTTTTCGTTTTTGAAAAAATCGTTGTTTTGAAAAACCTTCCTTGTATATATTTTCTTTTATAAAAAAGTTAAAAAAAATCAAAAATATTAAACAGTTTTCCTAAAGTCTTTGCGAAATACCAAAAATATAATAAACATCCCCGCTCTTCCGGTGAAGGAGGGGTGTTGTAAACCAAATAAGTTCGAACGCAAAAAGAGATTGTGAAATTACTCGGTTTCGGATTACTTTAATTCTACAACCAACTCTCTCGTTGTGAGTAGATTTGAAGGAAACGATTTCGGGTGACGAATCGATCACAAAAAAAAAATAACAAAACAAAAGAAAAAATACAAAAATATTGTGATTTTAAAGTTTTCTTTTATATAAAAACCAAAAATATTTTCTTTTCTAATTTTGTTTTTTCTTTTTAATTTTTGATTTCTTTTTGGTATATGAACACTCGTTCTTCATCGAACGATCTTCTTTCACCTTTTTCGGATCCCGAACGGATTATTCAACATAATCATCGGGTTGATTTTTCAAGTTTGAATAATTTTTACGATATAAACACGAATCGTGTTCATTTCTCAACCGTTGAGGAAATGAATAATAACGGTCAACACCCGCCGGTGGGTGGTGCACCACAAAATGAGGATCCTCCGATAGGACCTCAACCGTTTTATGATTTGTGTCCAATGGAGGAACAACTCCAATCACCATTCAATGGTGTGAGGAGGGCCATTGTGATTCCCGACATTCAAGCAAATCAATTTGAGATCAATCACGGGTTACTCAATCTCATCACGAGTATCTCATTTCACAGTCTTGAGCACGAAGATCCTTATATTCACATAAGGAACTTCACCGACATTGCTGAAACAATTAAGATTAATCAAGTTCCGTATGATGTTGTTAAGTTGAAATTGTTTCCTTTTTCCCTCAAGGGGGCAGCCCGGACTTGGCTGGAAAAGGAACCACCGAACTCGATTCACACTTGGGGAGATTTAGTTTCCAAGTTTGTGAATCATTTCTATCCTCCTTCTAAAACTTCTAATCTTCGAACTCAAATCTTCCGTTTCCATCAAGCTTTTGATGAATCGTTCAGCGAAGCTTGGGATAGATTTAAGGAGTTGTTGGAAAATGTCTTAATCATGGTTTCTCACCCTTGCACCAGATTGATACTTTCTATAATGGGTTGTGTCATATTGATCAAGATTCTCTCAATTCTGCTGCGGGTGGAAACTTGTTAACTCGAAATACTCAAGAAGCTTTCACGATAATTGAAGATAAGGCTAGAGTTAGAACTTCAAGATGTAAAACACAAGTTTCAAGTACTAATAGCAAAGCTAATGACGAAGTGATGAATGTTCTTACAACTCTTACAAAACAAATTAGTCTTCTTGTTAAAGATAAAGAAAAAACTCATCAAACCGTCAATGTTGTGAATCAAAGTTGTGAAACATGTGGTGGTCCACATCCGTATTATGAGTGTCTGGCAACCGGTGCCTTTGCTCACGAGAGCGTGTATGCTACAAATATGGGTGGTAACGGTTACAACCCCAAGGAGATCGGAATCTCCTTAGCTACCGCTCGAACAATTATCTGGGACCACCACCCGGCTTTAATAACCGGTGCCTTTGCTCACGAGAGCGTGTATGCTACAAATATGGTGGTCCACATCTGTATAAGGATATAATGCTTGTGGAATGAATATTTTGCAGATTCCTGGAGTTTATAAGTTAGAGATTTTATAAAGCATTTTATGATTCCGGAAGAAAAACAAAACTTTCAAAAATTCCAGAAAACTGAGCCTGACGCCGTCAGCCTGGGGCTTGACGCCGTCAGATGTGATCTGACAGATTTTCATGTTAAGTTTCCGGAAAATTTCTGGAAAAACTCAATTCTTACTTCCAGGAAATCCTGCAAAATATCATTATGACTCGATACAAGCATTTGATTCAAACAATTACTAATATGTATGTCAATTTAATATTGTTATGATTCATGTTCATTTGTTCTTATAAACCGATTTAGATTTCCCTTACACTTATCTTTTGCAAAATACCTTATATATAGTTAAGACGAAGTTAAAAATAAAATAAAGCATTTTCACAATTTAGTTTGAAGCATGAATCAATAACAATAAAAATAAAACATACATACGGAAACAAATAAAATCAAACAAACAAACAAATAAACACACAAAGCTTGGGTTGCCTCCCAAGAAGCGCTTTTCTTTATTAACGAGTCTTGTAGCTAGACTCAAAATCACTCTACCCTACGTAGGTGAGTTCTGCATCGAGGACATCCTTAGGGTTGATTTTGGTTGGAAGTGTCCTATTGGTGCGTTTTGTGAAATATGACCTCTCAAACTTCTCTCCATCCGGATCATATAGAGTCATCTTTATGTGCCATGATCCATCTCCTTCCTTAGATGGCTTTTCCCAATTCCATTTATGTTTATCGCCTTCACTTTTCCACTTATTCATGGCTAGGTTAATTGGCAAAACTCCTAGGAAGTCAGTCATCTTTCTAAAAACTAGGGGATCTTCAAAGGGGTCTAACTCGGTGTCCCTAGCCAAAAGTTGTTCTACCGTTTGTGTTCGGTTTACAAATTCCTCTTCTAGGTAGAATGGGCGTTGGGGTCCTATGAAGTCTCCTTCTAACCATGGTCCGTATCTAGAGGGCCTCCTATTAACATCGGTTGATTCCTCAAGGGTATCATAGGCATGTTTCTTAACATCATATACCGACCAAGTTTCTCCTTCTCCTACCGCTATTTTGGATTCCTTACAATCAATCATAGCACTAGCGGTGGCTAGAAATCCTCTTCCTATCAACAAGGGGCATGTAGGGTCGCTAATCATATCGAGGACGTGGAAATCGGCTAGAATTGTCAACTTCCCTATTTGAACTACCACGTCTTTTACTACTCCTACCGGGTATGCTACACTTCCATCCGCTAAGACTGTTATTACCTCGGTTTCTTCTAGCTTTCCTAGTTTAAGGGTGATGTAGAGAGGTAGTGGAAGTAAGTTAAGGCTTGAGCCAAGATCGGCTAATGTGTCATAAGCCTCCGAATTACCAATCTTGCATGGTAGGACAAATAAGCCCGGGTCGTCTAATTTCTTAGGTAGCTTGTTACGAACGAAGGCGGTCCCCTTGTCGCCTAACTTGAGCTTCTTCTCATAATTTTGTAAGAGGGCGTTATAGTAGGGGGCTCGCTGATATGTGTCATTTTACACATATCTTTTCTTCCATTTCCGAACTAAAATGATCAAAAACATCCAAAAACGCTCAAATAATGTAACAAATATCTTTGGAGTATGTTTTTGCGTGTTTCAGGTACAAAGAATTGAAAACAGACAAAAAACGGAGCAAATATGCAGAAATGACAAAATCAGTTCCTCAACTTTCAGAAAATGTCACAAATGGTCCCTGGAGAGTTTTTATGAAGAAAAGTCAACAATCATCCTCCAAAAATCATCAAATGACATTTTTAGTCCTTGGATTGCATTTTCAAAGTTTTACAAGAAAGGTCCCTCAAGTTTGCAAAATTGTCAAGAATGACCCCCGGGAATTTTAAATCCAAGAAAAATGATAAAAGTGACCTTGGGAAATCAAGACTTGGAAAAATTAGTCCTTGGTGATAGTTTGAAAAAATGGCAGTTTGGGTCCCTCAAAAATTCAGATTTTACTACATTGGTCCTTGGGCTTGTTCACTAGTTAAACCAAATGGACCCAATTACTACTAATAATTACAAACCCACTCCCAAAACAGACCCTTGGCCCATTACTCCCTCAGCCCACCAAAACCCAATTCCCATCCCACGTTTTTATAACCCAAAGTCAAACCTGGGAGTCAAACTCTTCCCTGTCACACCCCTTTACCCGCCAAACATCCACCATCTCCACTCCACCTCTGCTACACTCAACACCCACCTCAAAAGCATTCACCTTCACCCTCCCCCATATCTCATCCTCCAAGAACATGTCACATGATACCACCTACCACTGCCACGTTGGAGATCCTTACAACCAATTGGGCGCCAAAACTTGATTAAAGGGTCAGGATGATTCCAAGACTAATCCAATGGTAGGATTTAATCCCAAGAAGCACAATTAAAGTTTTATGCTGTTTTCACTCACAAAAACAAGCACAAAGAGGAGAAGACCCACTAGTGAGCTTCGAGTATAAATAGGTCTCTTGTAAGCCTTTCATGGCAAGCAGTTTTTCAAGTAGTTTTTAGCTTATTTTTACTTTAAATTATGTTTTAGTTTAAGCTTCATTTGTACTCTTTTCCAGTTTCAATAAAATTCTAGTTTCCTTTAAAAATACATTGTCATTTAATTTTCAATAAGTTAATATCTCAAATCTGTTTTCAAGTCCACATGTACTTCCTATAAGCTCATTCAAATTTCTTGACAGCTTATAGTGAGTGTGGCTAGTTTAATTCTGCTTAATTTGAAATTTCCTCTTTGGTCAACGAAAGTCAACAGAACAGGGCATGGTATTGATGGTCATGTTGGGTGGTAATGGTGGATGTATGGTACTTGGGTGGTGATTTGGTCTATCTAATTGATAGGCATCTCGAGTTGGGTACTCGGGGCGTGGACGTAGGGCAAGGACAAAAGAGGTCCTTGTAGCCGAACCACGATAAATACTCGTGTCGTGAATGGTTTGCACTTTCCCTTTACTTATTCCTTTGCTTTGATGTTTGCATTATGTGATTGTGTGTGTTGTGACTTGTTGTTTGTACTTGTGTTATAACATGTATTAAGTTATGTTGGTCATAAACAACAAGAAACGTCTTTCATATTACAACAAGCTAAAATGGACATTTGATACAACAAGTAGTAAAGTTTTTAAACGGTAACGTATTCACCCCCCCCTCTACGTTTTCACACAATAGTCTCCCAATAATTAACAAATGACATTTTTAGTCCCTGTATTGAAGTTTCAAAGTTTGGCAAGTTGGGTCCCTCAAGTTTGTAAATTGGCAAAAATGGTCCTTGGTTAATTAAATTGAAGAAAATAACAACAAAGGACCCCGGGAAATCAAGAGTTGTCAAGAATGGTCCTTGAATGAAGTTTGAAATGTTGGCAGGATTGGTCCCTCATAAATTCAGAAATTACACATTCTACCCTTGGGCCATTAATCCTAAATTTATCACTAAACCTACACTACTAAACCTTTAACCCATTTAAACCTAAACCCAACACACCTTTAATTAAAACCCAATATACCCTTATAACCCAATCCTAAACCCACCAGCCCAAAATACATCTCAGCCCACTCCCCAAATAAATAAAACTCATTTTTATTTACAGACACCCTTTACCACTTTCCCCCCTTCCCCGTTTATCCACCAGACCTCCATCACCACCTCCCCGACCAACCTCTGCCATACTCAACACCACCTCAAAAGCTCCCCATTCCAATTCCCAATCCCACTTCTTCTCACAAACTTGTACCTAACCCCAAATTTACACTCTGGCAATCCAAAGTTACACAAGAACTTTCCCGCCAAAATTCAACTAATGGCCAGGATCAATCTTACTTTAAATTAAGGGTTGGGATTTGCTCATAGGGTGACAGGGATCATGTTTTTGCTGTTTACTCTCACAAAACAAGCACAAGGAGCAAGAGAAGTCCTAGTTTCAGTTTTAGTATAAATAGGATACTTTGTAAGCCTCAATGGCAAGTAGTTTTTAGCTTATTTTTACTTTAAATTATGTTTTAGTTTAAGCTTCATTTGTACTCTTTTCCAGTTTCAATAAAATTCTAGTTTCCTTTAAAAATACATTGTCATTTAATTTTCAATAAGTTAATATCTCAAATCTGTTTTCAAGTCCACATGTACTTCCTATAAGCTCATTCAAATTTCTTGACAGCTTATAGTGAGTGTGGCTAGTTTAATTCTGCTTAATTTGAAATTTCCTCTTCGGTCAACGAAAGTCAACAAAGCAGGGCATGGTATTGATGGTCATGCTGGGTGGTAATGATGGATGTATGGTACTTGGGTGGTGATTTGGTCTATCTAATTGATAGGTTTTGAGTGTTTGTTACCCTATGTCAGTTAGGGTCAAAAACTTGTAAGATTGCCATTTCAATTCTAAGCTCTCAATTTCACTTTCATTACTTCATTGTTTAGATCCTTGTTATGAGTTATCTGCTGTTAAATTGCTTCTAGTGTGGTAATATTAGATGTAACTGAGCTTGTTTGATTCATACGAAGTTGTTAAGTTGATTTGAGTATGCTTCTGTAGTAACTTTTGTTAGCTTGATATTTAAAATTTGTAAGTTTCAACTGAATTCTCTTGTTGAGTTGATGTTTGTAGATGATACTTGAATGGATTTGAGCATTTTTGAGGTAGATTTAATCTCGGGTTCAGTAGTAATAGTGGAATTCAGTAGAATCTAGGGTGTTTGGTTTAGACTTGTGCTCCTAGTGCTAGTTGTTATTCTACTTATTCTACTACATTGCTAGCTCATATAGGACATATTAGAGTCAAGTAGTTCATGATATTTGCATCTCAGACTCATAAAGTCAAAATTAGTTAGTCATTTTGTTTACTGCATGCATAGTTGTTAACTGCTTATGCTGTTGTGATCATGTGTTCCATTTCATGTTTGTGTTAGTGTATTTAGTGAATAATCATGTTCATTACACACCTATAGATAGATCTAGGCTGTTGGAATTGGGTTTGGTCAAATTAAATGTGCAACAAAAAAAAAGAAAAAAAGTCAGCATGTACTGTGGTGGTTGCAGTCACAAATGGGTTTTGTTTGCTGAATCATGGCACAATTAGAGTTCAATTGGTCACCTTGTGATGGGGCTTTTTATGTTTTTGTGTTCTCTGCTAGGTAATCTTGACTTTGCCCCCCTTAGGTTCCACCTTTACAGCTTATTGGCTACTTATTTTGAGCCTTCTTTTGGCTTATTTTTTCTGTCTGCTGCTGCTGCAATTGTTCTTGTTCTTATCAATTTTGTTGATTGTTAGTGACTCTTGTTGATCTTGTTTGCTGTACTTGTTGTTGTAGCTTGTAGTTGTTATTGTTTGTTTGCTGCATAAGCTTTTGTGAGCTTATTAGCTTGTTTGAGCTTATTGTGCTTATTGTTGAGCTGCTACTGTTTGTGTGCTGTTTTTGTTGTTCTTGTTTGTTCAATCTTATTGTTGTGCTTGTTAATTGTTCTTGTTGTTAGTTACTGCTTATTATTGTTAAGCTTATGCAAGCCTTAAGCTTGTTTAAGCTCATTTGATTGATAGTGTAACATTAGGCAGTCACAAAGAGAAAAGAAAATAAAGATTTTGAAAACCAAGTTTGATCATAATTTGTTTTGAATTCAAGAAATCTGTTTGAAATAAGTTGTTGAAATCTGTTTGCAAAAGTTTGTAAGGGTGGATTTGAATTTGTGTTTATGTTTGGGGTTATGTGAACAAAAGAAAAGAAGCAAAGAAAAAAGAAAAAAAAAAAATTTTGAACAAAAAGAAGGGCAGGGATTCGAAACCCTGACCTCTTGCATCCAAAGCCTCACAGCACACACATAATACCAGTCGCCCTAGGGTCTTTTTCAGGTTATTATTTACAAATTTTATTTATATAGTAGTTTTAGTCACTTAAGCTTATTTTAGCTTATCAGCTTATTACTGCTTATTTTCACATTGAATCACTACTTTTTATATTTTTCTTAAATTATTTTTAACTTATAGTATTTATTGAAAAACTTTCAGATTTACTGGGTTAGTGTAGAATTAGTTAGAATTTAATTTAGTTTAATTAGTTTTTAACTCATAATAAATAGAATTTTTATCAATTTTTTAATTTTCTTTTTTCTAAAATTTTCTTTTGTCATTTAGTTCGTCAGAAAATTCTTTGTATGCCCGTAGGACTTGCGTAGCTTAGTTTTCACGTTTTTATTTGTACGTTGACGTTTATCTTAAATAAACGTCACGTTTATTTGTTTACTTGTGATTTAGGATTCCCGATACCTATTTTTGATTCCCGTAGTGTTTTAGGATCTCCCTAGTTTGCAATTTGCCTTTTGTTTCCCCTTAGGATATTTTATTTTAATTCTCGTTCGTTAATTTTCCATTTCCGATAATTTAACGTACAACAAAACCAAACAATCTTTCACAACCAAACATACAAGCATTTTAATCTCGATCTTTTCACGATACTTTCCATTCACTCCTCGTTGGGAAACGACCCGGGAAATCACTTCCCGGTCTCACAAATAAATATCACTTTCACGAGTTTACGAGGTAATCTTTTTCCTAAAAGGTTTACTTGTATTTCTCCACGTCTTGTTGTCTCACGATAACATTGACCTCACGTTTGTTGATATTTTGATAAATTGTTTTGCACAAAAACGACAACGAATCAAATGGCGCCGCTGCCGGGGAGGCTGTGTGNNNNTTTCACGAGTTTACGAGGTAATCTTTTTCCTAAAAGGTTTACTTGTATTTCTCCACGTCTTGTTGTCTCACGATAACATTGACCTCACGTTTGTTGATATTTTGATAAATTGTTTTGCACAAAAACGACAACGAATCAAATGGCGCCGCTGCCGGGGAGGCTGTGTGTCGAAAGTCTCGTAAAAGGTTTTAACGATTAGTCTTGTAGAACCTTCGCAAGAAGTTATTGCTTTCAAAAACTTATAAAAAACCAAAAATATTTTTCTTTTGTTTCTATATATGTATTATATCTATAAAAGATTAAAAACACAAGAAGATTTTCCCGTTTTCTTTGTTTAATAAATACAACAATAAAATCTTACCGCCGAAAACCAAGGCAGAACACTTCCCAACTGGGGGTGTGAACATTAATAAGTTCCCAAACTAAAGATCAAAACTTGCCTTTTTATCACTTGCGTTTTGGAAAACTTTTAAACGACAAGCAAACTTTAAGAGGAGTCGAAACGGTATAGGGCGATCCGACGAACTTCGCCCTAGTGAGAGATCCATTCTTCTCTCCCGCTCCTTTGTGTGTTTGTCCTTAAGAGTTGACCTTACGTTCTTGATTACTGGTTTAAGTTCCCTTGTCTTTTTGTTGGTCTCGTTTTAATTGATGTGCTTTTCGAAAAACCCAAAAATAATCGTTTTATCATCCTCACCGGTTAATTCTATCTTCTCATCCCTCGTTAATGTTTAATTCTTATATCATCACTCGACTATCACTGTTTTCATTGTAAAGGTCCAGTGGATGACAATCTTAATTGTTACAAGTGCGCGTGTAGGCGGTGTGGAAGTAATATTAGAGACGGATTTTGTAAATGGTGCAAAGCAAATCCGAATGCTTTCAATGATTCTCCAAACTCTTCCGACTACCCTTCACAGCCCGAGATACGTGCTATTAATGGCGAACCGTCAAGACTCGATCCACACCTTTCACGATTTATGGTTCGAAGTTTATCAAGCAAACGTACCGAGCTTAAAGCGGTGACTAAAAAGAACAACTTGCCTAATCTTCACGTTTATCAAGAACAAGTACTGGGGACCGTAACAGAAGTGGTGGAAATTGCTAGCTCTAAGAGCACACCACTTGTCTCACCTCCGGATATTTCAAAATGTTCTTCGAGACTTGATAATCATTCGGATTATTCTGTTGATTTTGTTGATTCTTTGAATGGTCCGATTCCTTCTCTTATGCAGTCGCTTATTCC
Organism: Artemisia annua; assembly: GCA_014162995.1. NCBI lineage: Eukaryota > Viridiplantae > Streptophyta > Magnoliopsida > Asterales > Asteraceae > Artemisia > Artemisia annua. Next base: position 65,223 of record LBNU01016304.1, on the reverse strand, counting down.
TTGCGTCGGTTGTGGTGAGCCGCTTTTCGGTTCACCATGTCGTTCGTGTACATGTGAACAATGTGGTAATGATATTCGGGACGAAAGTTGTCTGTTTTGTGGTTCGAGGAATTCATTTGCTTATTCGAACTCATTCAACGACTTTTCAAATTTTCCCAACTACCCATCACATTCATACGAGGAAGAATCATATTGTCCAAATCTCAATGATGCTTCGTATCAGAATACACCAAGTTTTTCTTATGAGTATTGTGGAGGCCCTCACTACAGCTCTGATTTTCAAACTAGGAATCAGTTTGTCTATGAACAGGTTCCTTGTAACAATCATGAATTTGGTTTTGACCACAATCCGTCACAGTCACATCAGTTTAGTCGCTATGACTACTATGGAGGTTCAAATTTTAGTTCTGATTGTCCTATTAGGAACTCATCTGTCGATGAGTATGTTCCTTGTGACAATTATGACTATCCTTATCATGAACAACCTCCACATTACCAAATGAATCAGGAACCGCCTCAGCCAATTCCTCAAAATCTTCTCCTTGATCTTCTGGATTTAGTAAAAGAATTGAAGGAAGAACATGCCCGAGAAAATCATCATGAGAAAACTATGGCAGAATTCTTGGCTGAAGAGCAGGCTGCTAAATTAGATGCCCAAATTGCCCTTGAAAACTCTATTAGAGAATCAATTGCAAAAGAAAAAACAGCCAGATCTGGTTCACAATTCCGTTTCATTTGTGATGACAGTGATGATGAAGATACCCTTGACATTCTTCAATTTTATAAGGGTTCATCAGTTGAAACTGCACCCATGGAAACACAGGGAGAAAAGAATATGATGGAATTACTAGCAGAAGAACAAATGGAACTTGAAAAACCCATAACTGCTAGTCCTTCTCAACTCCCCCAGTCTGTTGTTATCACACCCGAAGTTCCCACTCACTCTCTAAGCATGGGGGATGAGCATCTTAGCACTGTTCCTGAAAAGGAATCGGATGAATTCATAAAGTCTAGTGTTGAAAACCTTGTCCCAATCCCAAGAGAGTCACAGGGAATTCTTGATCATGTGTGTGATATCTCTTCCTCTCCTGAAAATCCAAATGATCAAATTGAGATGTTCTCCGATTCTGATGAGGATTGTTCTCTATCTTGTGGAGACATCATTTATATGGAGGAATTACCTTCCGAGCTTGTTAGCTTAGAAGAAGAGAATGATGAAGAAGTTGACATTGAAATCCAAGATGAAGCTCTTCGTGCAACATTGTTGAATGTCAGTCTTCTCATTTCTAAAATCGAAGCCTTAAATGATAAACCAGTTTCATCTCCTATCCCCGTTGAGGATAGTGGCTTCATCTTAGAAAAGCCCGAAACATTTCATGAGCTTGAGGCTTTTTCCAATCATTCTATTCCGAAATTTGAAACATTCCGTTTTGATCATATGGGAGAGAAGATTAGTTGAAGTACAACTTCTCATTCTCACATTTCTCTCTCCGAATATGAATCATTTACCTTCGAGGAGTTCGCCGATGAACTCACTCATATCATGACTCCTCCGGAGTATGATGGCAAGAAAAACCATGAGTATCGTTTCTAATAGTTTTCACTATTAGAATATCGGTGGTTATCTCATCGGGGTGGAACTTTTTCATGCTTCAAATGTTTATCCAAACATGTTGAATGAAAGCCCGATGGAGATTGTTTTTCCACATCTTGCTTCCCCAAGAACCAATGAATTCGGGGTCGAGTCAAGCTAGTGACTCGGTTAACAAAAACAGTAGCATGCCATGGGTTTTCACCCATGTTTCTGTCTTTTTTCTATTTTCAAAAACTAAGTGTGGGGGAATTTCCCCTGCTGTGCTTTGCTTCTTGTGTGTTGTTTGCTCTTATTTTCAAATTTCCCTTTGATCGTGATGATTGATGCGCCTGTTTTCAATCCAGCCGCCCAATATCCGATCTTGTTATTAACATTTATCCAGGGACATCGTTTTTAAATCCTTTTGTGAAAAAAGATTTCGTTTCCACACTTGGCTAGTAGTATAATCTTTTTCCGTTCAAAGTTTCGGCTAAGTGCCGGTACTTTGAATATTGAGGGCAATATTCAATTCTAAGTGTGGGGAGAAATTCTAGTCGAATTTGATCACATTTGTACCTCCTAGTCCCCTGGTAACCCCGTTTTGACCAAATTTTTTTTTTTATTTATTTTGAAAGTGCTTTGCACTAAGAAAATAAATGGTAATCAGTCCACCATGTCTAGCACACATAAGGACTGGCTAATCCTGGAGCAAACGGCTCTAGGTAAAGATATATCAAATCCGTTTATGGCTGACAATTTGCCAAAAATTGTATGGTATTCAACTCACCATATCTTTTATAGTGAAGAGTTGACTAGCCCACAAGGCTATGGCTTGTGGTAAAGGCAGTAGAAAACCATAACTGGTAATCAACTCACCAAGATGATATCAAAGAGTTGGCTAGTCCAAAAGTAAACGGCTTTTGGTAAAGACAAATCAAATCCGTTGACAGTTGATGGTTTGCTCAAAAGCATTTGGTTATCAATGTACCTTAGTTTCATACTAAAACATTGGCTACTCCAGAAGTAATGGCTATCTGGCAAAGAGACATCAAATCCATTAAATTTTCAAAACGGGTTGTTCTTAAAATTTTGAATTGCTAGGGACTAGCAATTGCTTAGTGTGGGGGATTTGATATGTGTCATTTTACACATATCTTTTCTTCCATTTCCGAACTAAAATGATCAAAAACATCCAATAACGATCAAATAATGTAACAAATATCTTTGGAGTATGTTTTTGCGTGTTTCAGGTACAAAGGATTGAAAACAGACGAAAAACGAAGCAAATATGCAGAAATGACAAAATCAGTTCCTCAACTTTCAGAAAATGTCACAAATGGTCCCTGGAGAGTTTGTTTGAAGAAAAGTCAACAATCATCCTTCAAAAATCATCAAATGACATTTTTAGTCCTTGGATTGCATTTTTAAAGTTTTACAAGAAAGGTCCCTCAAGTTTGCAAAATTGTCAAGAATGACCCCCGGGAATTTTAAATCCAAGAAAAATGATAAAAGTGACCTTGGGAAATCAAGAATTGGCAAAATTAGTCCTTGGTGATAGTTTGAAAAAATGGCAGTTTGGGTCCCTCAAAAATTCAGATTTTACTACATTGGTCCTTGGGCTTGTTCACTAGTTAAACCAAATGGACCCAATTACTACTAATAATCACAAACCCACTCCCAA
>LBNU01016304.1:26484-37650 GCA_014162995.1 Artemisia annua | reverse complement strand
TATTCCGAAGGGTAACCTAGGCAACAAAAAAGGGGCCCGATACTTCAACTAGAGGAGCGACCTGTTGGTTCACCAAACCCCGACTCAGCGTCACACGTTCTCCAGGTCCGAAGGGATCCAGTGCCCAACTACCGACTCCTCCCGGAATTGCGTTATCGGAGCCGAGCCAGGAATGGCCGTTAGTGACACCCGCCTCCACCGGTTAGAGAGGCCCTCTTTAATACATTAAGAAAAGATGTTCACAGGGCCAGAAAGACTCGGTCATAGGAACTTAGACCACCTACGCGCTGGTGAAAACCACCTCGACCGGATCAGAGTAAACAACAATGTCGAATCAGGCCGCCCCTTGCCTTGAAAGAATTCACACGCGGCCACCGCTTTCCCAAAATAAGGGGGGAGTCTGCTGCTTACTGCTCACGGAAACATCCGACCTATACTATAAGTCGTCCGCCTATTTTTCTGATCTCCTTTCCTTCTATTAATCATATTTTTGGCTTTGACCCATTCAAGCTGAAAAATGGGGTTGATGGTGTTGGCTAAAAAAGAGGGAGAGAGGAGAGCCTCGGGGATAGTCCAAAACATCTTTTTAAGTCCAAGAACATCATATTTAAATCAGTTTTCATATTTAAATCACATTCTCTCCCCCGATCATAAAATTTCAAATCTTTTGAGATTTTGTGATCCCAATTGATTTAAATGATTTTCGAAGAAATTTTAGAGAGAAATGTGATAAAAGTTTAAATGTTTACTGATTTAGAGACACTTTTTGAATTTCACTGTTGCTGGTGCACAAAGCTTTTAAAGGAGCAGAAATTTTGAGCAAATACGCTCCCCCTCAATTAATGACCCGTTTTTTAATTTTAACGTTTAATAGCCATTAATGTGAGCGGTAACGTATTTAAGAAAATTTAAGTCCGATAGCCACCTTGTAAACCACAAAATCTCTTTTGAAGAATTTTAGAAGAAAGAAATTTTGGGAAAAGAAGACTTCTCTTCTTTTACTAGAAAGGTTGCACTGAAGCGTACAACTTTTTGAATAATCCACACACAGTGAAAAACATAAAACTTTTAATCAATATATATATATATATATACCAAAAATATTAAAAGTTAACACATTGTCATATTACATCACCCAAATAACATAAAGTAAGGTGATGGCAAAAGTCCAGCTTGTTGCTTTATTCTGTTCTTTGGAGAAGCATGTAGTCACCCTCACGAACTCCGCCTCCTACATAGCACTCTAGGCTGCGGTAGATTCTTCTCATCTTCATGCGGTGACGAATGGCCTTTAGGAATTCTAGGTTCATCTTCAAGTCAAGATCCGTCCATTGGCTGGTGTATCTTCCGGGCCTGTTAGAGTAGACTTGATATTCTTTCACACGAAATTCTAGTGCTTCATCGACCATTTCCAACATCCCGTCACTGAACTTGTGTAATTCATCACTACGCATAACCACTAGAACGTTGTACTTATCTCTGTAGACCACAGCTTTTGGAGAATTAATCACAGTGTAGTCTGCTACCGGTTCCAAGCTACCAATCTCCCACTTCGGCTTGGTGAGGTTCAGTTGTGTCTGGTAGCTCTTGATGCCAAGTTGTAGGTCTTCAACTCGCTTCCTTATGACTAGACCCCTCATCCAGTGAAGAACAGCAAACACAAGTGTCTTCTTCTCATTCGGTGGTAGATGATGCAATTTTCCTTGGATGTGCAGTAGATACAGGTCTTCAAAGTCATTGGCCCGGAGATGTTTGAAGTCACCTTCACTGATCTCGTAGTCCCTCAGATCCGCACGTCTAAGAAAAATGGACTTCAGGTAGTCGTATCCATAGATGGAATGAATTTTGACACTTACTACACTGATGATCTGAAGAGGCGAACGAACAAACTTCTTGTCACCCTTGGCTTTGAATCTTTCCACATAGAATTCCTGCTTCTTGAACCACCAATGTGATATGCCCAAAGCTGCTGGAAGATCATACTCACACTCTTCATCAATCCACATAGCATCCGGTACCATCTGTTCCAAACCACTGTCATAGTAGCGAGCCGCCTTCATCTTGGTGATGGATAGGGCATACTTGCGTTGCTTATTTCCAAACCTACGATATTCAAGATCTTTGTTGAAGAAGAAGTCGGCCTGAATAGTGACGTACCCTAGAGACCCACCCAATGGCAGTGGTTTGCTATAGCCATGTTGAGTAATTTCTTCATTGACTTGATCATTGAACAGCTTGTGGCATTCTTCCATTTGGAACTGAAGATGAGTCATGTCAGGATGAAAGACCTTGACTAGGTTGTATGCTGGGCCTTCCAGATCTTTCTGAGTCAATTTGCTGATTCCTCGCTCCTTGCAGAACCATGCAATAAACGACCCCATATCTCCGGTTTGTGAGAGCAAGGAGTTATCAGCTGGAGGAACAAAGCTGTTGGCAATTGCATTGACCCAGTTATTGTCAGAGACTGGCTGATCTGATGGTGACACTGACCAGGTCGGCTCAGTTGTTGGTAGCTTAGCGGTCTTTGGCCTGATACAAGCTTGAAGCTCTTCTTTAGAAAGTTTGACATGAGGAGCGTCATCAGATCTGGAGATTGATTCCCACCATTCATCCTTTTGAGATATGTGGGATGTAGAAGCATCATCTTCATCATCGTCTGAATCTTCTACAGTATGAGACACAACTGATCCTTCATTAATCACTTGATCGGTATGAGCTGGTGAGATCATACTAGCTCTTCCAGTGTCGATAGTAGTCCATGCTGCATGTGTTGCGAGTGGAGTTTGCTTTGATGATGATGGTGTTTTGTCAGATCTTTTGGGAGGTGGCTTCCTTGATGAAGAGGGTGGTGGTGGTGGCATTGACATAGTTCCAAAGCTTCCAGACTGTCCTAAAGGACCTGAGGGTCCAGATGACCCAGGAGGTGGAGGCGGGGTTGGATATGAAGGAGGATGTTGGTGATGACCTTGCTGTTTTCTTTTTCTCTTCCTTTCCTTCTCCATGTCACGATGATGTTGTTCAGCATTATCTTGAAGGATTGAACCCTCAAGAGCCTCATACAGCTTACGGTGTGCCTCATGACCCTGGTATTGCATATTCTCGAACATACGCTCTTGTAAGATCAGCTTCATGTCGAATGTAGAGAGATCTTTGAACCTTGATCTGAGAGGAGCTTCCATGTCATAGCTTACAGCTTCCTGAACCTGATCTCTGATTGTATCAGTGATGAGACGATCAATATTGATTTGTTTCAGTTTGCGTAGTCTGTTGTCGTGATATTTGAGGGTTTGAGATAGGTTGAGTTGTAGAACACTTTTGATGTCTTTAGCATGAGCTGACAGTCTCTCATTGATCGTTAGGTTCTCTTCGACCACGTTAGCTGCTGTTTGGAGTATATCATCTACTTGGGTTGCTAGACTTTCCAAGGTGACCGTAGGAGCTGGAGTAGTAGAGATTGTTGTAGCTTCTGTGGTGATTGGAGGTGTGGAACCCGCAGCTTTGGTTGTTTCAGAAGGTGTTGTTAGTGGCACTGAAGTGGCAGGAGTGGTTTATGTGTCTTGCTGAACTGGGACATCGACCATGGATATTGCTTCTTCATGCTCTTCTCCTGATTTGTCGGCCTCTGATTAAGAAGGTTTGTCAACAAGGAACTGATCACCGTATGCTTCAAAGTTTCTGAACGATGCAAGGGTACCCGTAGAGCTATCAGGTTCCTCAGCAATCTTCTGGTCATCCGATTTCATCTTGAGGGTATCTTGTACCTCAGGATATACGGTAGGAATAAAATCTGAATGAAACGTCTCTAAAGGCGTTTCAGTTGCCTTTTCCAGCTCTTGATGAGGTTTATCACTGGACTCTTCTTCTGCTTGGGCTGTAGAGCTTTCCAGTTTAGGTGATTGATGAGTTTCAGAGTCTGTTTCACTTGATTCTCCTGTATGTTCGAGACTTAGGGATTTAGAGACGGTCTTTTCAGCAGATGGTTCGGGAGACCATCTCTTGAGAATGTATTGGGAAGCTGCAGATTTGGGTTCTGGTGTTGAGATTTTTAACAGTGTGTGTGCTGCCTGTTCCTCAACAATGACATCCTTGCCTTTTCCCTCAACATGTGGTACTCGTGTCAGTTTCCCAGCTTCAGGTTCCTTGATGCTTACACCCCCTACTGGATGGCTTGGTGGCTTCCTTGCACCGGCCAGACTTTCTTCCACTGCTCTTTGCACCATCATTTCTTCAATATTTTGAGTGTCTTCAGGTTCAGGGCTGACATCTCTTAGCGCTTCCTTTGTTCTGGTTTTCTTAGAGCCCTTATCTTTGCTCTTACTGACTTGTTTTGAAGACTCAGATTGGCTCTTGCGCTTCTTTGACTTAGGTTTATCAGATTGAGTGTGAGTTGTTTCTTCGCTGGCAGATGCAATTTGACTTGCTTGCATCAGTTCCACATACTTGTTGTAGTAAGGAGCTTCAAGGATATGATTTGTGAGCAATGGCTCAGGAATGGCCATGCCGAAGATTATGTTGGAGGTGCCCCTAGCAGCGTATTTCAGGAAGCCAACTGAATTTTCATCTTCAGACTGATGGAGTGGTGAGCCGGTTCTAGTTGGAAAGCGCAGTGTGCGTTGTAGGGATGATATGATGAGCTTGGTGAATCTGATGCTGGGTATAAGGAGTCTGGAAGATTTCTTTTTGCTGTCTCTGTTAGCTGCCAGTTTTGCCTTATCTTCTAGGAAAGAATGAATGGAGTGAGTGAATTCGTCCCATATTCTTTCGACAAAGTCAATGTTCTTCTGGTTCACAATTCCCCAAAGTATCTGAAGGGCTGGAGCTCTGAGTCTTTCATACCTCGAAGTTTTGCCCGTAAGGCATAGGTTGATGAGTGATATGATAACCCTCCAGGGTTGATATAGATCATATGTGGAGATAGAAGACAGGGTAACAACCTTTGAAGGGTAGCCTAATTCATCAATGAACTTAATAAGGGTATCAGGGTTAGGCGGTGAGGTGTAAACTATGTTATCTCCTGTGGGCAAGATCTGGAGTGCACTCCCTAGAGTCTCTTTGGTTATGGTTACCCATTGTTCATCTAATTCACAGCTGTATGCCCCTGTTGCACCATCATATCGAATGGTGTTCCAGAATTGTTGTACGTAGATGGAGGGAATTGTTGAAGATGCGGTGAATGCTGGAAAGAATGTTGTTTGTTTCAGTAGATCTATGGCAAGCTTAAGAATAGGATGATCCTGCGGCTTGACTGCTTTAAGATAGCAGTTACTTTTCCCGATTGGAACCCAATCTTGGTGGGGCAAGATCTCGTCATCAGTACGAGTGGGAACAGTAGATTGAGTGGCTGCGGTTCCTTGAGCGTGCGAATCAGTCATTGTGTTCTGCATATACCAAAATACATACAAGAAGACCCAAGAAGGATGTGATGGTTAGAGCATACATAAAATAGACACATAATCAAGGCAAACCCCCAACGAGAAGAGTAAGAAGCAAATGCACACACCAAGACACACATAAATCGCTGGGATACCAAACCGCTAGAATAATAAACCGCTAATCAAACAAACTGCCAGACAAATTAACCGCCAGTCAATTTAACCGCTAATCAAACAAACCGCTATTAAACTACCCGCAGTTAAACTAACCGATATTAAACTAACCGCTGTTAAACTAACCGCTGTTAAACTAACCGCTGCTAATCTACCCGCTGCTAATCTAACCGCTGCTAATCTAACCGCTGCTAATCTAACCACTGGATAATTAACCACTGAAATCTAACCGCTATCAAGAATATCTCATGCGCAAACCGCTATCAAGAACAAAGGTTAACCGCTACCAAGAACACCTTATACGCAACCCCCAGATACCTCAAAAAGTATAATTTATATACGTAGCAAACAACACAACTAAAACTCACTTTAAATCTATAAACATAAGCAGCAAAATCCTGATCTAATGCATCTAACAGACCAACGATTACTTTAAACCTTAGGTAGCTAAAATCACAACTAAAAGCGTACGGGAAGATAAATAGGCACAAGAGATAGTTAAAGACAGAAAGTATAACACTTAAAACATACCAGAAACGCACCTAAAAGGGTAACAATCAAAGAGAATGGAAGCAGATTAATGACAGATGGAGCAGCGGTTTTTGAGAGAAAAAAAAATGTTAGTGAAAGTATAGAGAGAGAGAGAGTTTTTGAAATTTATGCAAAGTGAATTAACCGCTGCCTTCATATAGTATAATGAAAACTTTCAAGTTTTGACAAAACAAGTCCCTCTACTATACAAACCGCTGGTCAAGTTCTCAATTTGGCAAAATAGGTCCTTTAGTTTAAGCAAGCAACTAAACAAAAGCACTTAGCTCATGCACAGGGAGAAAAAGCAACAAGCAAGACAACTTTAAGCAAACACTTAATTAAACACTAAAGCAAGCAAACATGAGAAGCAATTAAAGCAAATCTAACAACCATTCTCCCCCTCAATCAATGACCTGAATTTTGCAGGAGAAATCAGAGTGCATTGATTGATGAAAGAAAATCACAAGAGTATAGGATGATTGAACACAGCTGGTAATTCCAAAAAAACAGTGAAAGTCCGAGTCCTGAGAAGAGATACTCAGAATTCATGGAAAGAAATCCATCAAGGAAGGGATGTAAAATCTCCCAACATTGGAGATTTGTGTATCTTTGGCCTCCATGTTTTGTGCCTTCTTGTGTGGCAGTAGTAAGAAGATCTTCCACTAGAGTATGGACAACCTGCATTATCACAAACTCGATTGCATGTATATGGGTTAGTGACAACAGTATCCAAACCTTTAGGGGTTTTTCGGCTGACCATGGGATTGCCATTAATAATCTCCTTACTGGTTGGTATCCACTTATGTCCAATGAGCTTCAATATTCTACCAGTTGGAATCCACTTTAGGCAAGAACTATAACTATTAAGCTTCTTATGCACATAAGATGACTTTCTATAAATCCTAGGCTTAACCAGTCGAAACTTAGCAGAGTTCTTCACTAAAGCAGGAGGCATCAAAAGAGGTTGTGATCCTAAGATTCCATCCTTATGCAGTTGTGCTCTTTTTCTAGCCCTTTCTAGATCACCGTACTCATACAGGTCATAAGAGTTTAGAATTTTTATGCTTGGTTTCGACACCGTTTTTGAATTGATCCTAGGGGAGCTGGGTGCAGGTGAAGGGGAATCACCTTGATGACATGTGACAGAGCTAGAAGCAGTATTATTAGGCAGATTTTGTGTGTTGACTGATTTAGTTAACACTTGTTCCATATCAACTTGGGAGGCAAACCTGGTTTTTGAAAATTTTGCTCATTCAGACCTAAATGCACTTGGTTGTCTGACAACTGATTGAATACTATTTCTTTGAAAAACTGGTTTCCCCAAGATTGATGGTTTTGCAAATATAGTGTTCTCACTATTCACAGTTGCTTTTCCAGGCTCCTGATTAATAGTTGTGACAGTGAAGCCTACTTCCTGAAGTTGTGTTTTGAATTCATCATATTTGTTAGTCCAAGAAGTTGTATGAACTGCAGCCTTAGTACTCTTTTCTTTGATAGACTCATTTAGGTTTTTACATTTAATACTCAAAGACTCATTGTCCAACAGTAATTTAGCCATTTTAGTCTCAAAGTTTCTAGTTGCAATCTCACTACTACAAGTTTAGCTTTCATATCATTACACATATCACTCAACTCAGTAATACGGTTTTTCAGGTGTTTGATTGTCAAGTTCTTGGTTTCTAGCTGAGCTTTCAAATCAATAATCATAAAATATTCACAGAAATCAGGAAGTTCCGGATTTTTGCATGGTTGATTAGTTTGAAAACTTTCTTCCTTTTGTTGCATTGCGATTTCAAGTGAAATACAATGTTTTTCAAGTTGAAAAAATCTTTTTGAGAGTTCATAAAAGTTTTCTTTATCAACAATATCTTTTGTTTTAATAGCATCAGTCGTGAGCATAGAACTTACCAATTTGTCACGTTCAGCATTCTGATCACATTCTTCCCCTTTATGACTCACATTTGTTGTGTCAGACATGGTCTTACTATCAGTCTTTTCCAACAAATTTGTGTCATAAGTGAATTTGATTTGATCAGTATGCTCCCGTTCATTAGAGAGCACATTATATTGATCAGCTAATGGTACCTCAGCACATGACCTTTGTTCATAAACCGGTCTAGATTCAGCATACATGTCATGGGTGACTAGTGTCACTGAGTTGTTGGTAGTGTCAAACTTAACATTCTCTGATTCTTTACTCGTCGTGGCACTTAACCCAACATCCAAGGCTTTACCCGAATCATCAATACCAATACATGATTGTACCAGAGATCCCTTAACTTTGTCATCATCCAAATGTCTGTGTTGTTCTCTTACCTCAATGAACGCTTTAACATTACTCATGAGCTGGATGAGTGTATCTCTGAACATGTCAACCTCAATTCCCGTGTGCTTAGCAAAACAGCTTCTAGTCATCTCACTATAATGATCATACTGCAGAGTGAGTTTTGACTCAAAGAACATTTGAAGTTGTTTGTTGAGTACACTAAGAGCGGCTATGGATCCAGTTTTAGAAGATATTCCTTGGTCAAGCTGTTGTTGCAATTGATCTAAGTTAAGAATCATTGTGTCTGTGAAGATCTGAACATCTTGACCAAAGAGTGTTGCAAATGCACGTTCATATCCCATTATGAATTTAGTTCCCTTTAAAAGCACCGAAAGGTGTGAGTGAAGTTGTAGAAAGCATACTATGGAGCAGTCCTTATCATTACAGAATGACACGGGTGGCTGACTGATCTCTGTCTCATGAGAGTTTGAGCTTACTAAATCCTTGTCACATAGTTCAGGATCATTTGTCATTTGTGTTGTGTTGAGTTTCTTGTGTTCATCGACCATATCATACAGTTTGAGAATCTCAGGAATGGCACTCTCTGACGTGTTTGTTATATTTAGATTGCTCATTGACATATTAACTTGTTGTGACAAAGTAAACCGCTACCACTAACACTTAACCGCTGATCAAGTTAACCGCTAGAACTTAACCGCTATGACTTAGACGCTAACACTTAACCGCTGTTGAAAGTAACCGCGAACAAAGTAACCGCTGAGAAGTAAAACGCTGGAAGATAACCGCTGAAGAGTAAACCGCTGGAAGGTAACCGCTGAAACAGTACTCCGTACAGCGTTATGTTCGCTGACCAGATGTACTAACCGCTAGTACTTAACCGCTGAAACCCAAACTAACCGCTGCGAAGAACACCTTAACGTAGAGCAAACCGCTGGCAAGAAAAAAAGTTCTAAAACCACTCGTATACTTCACAGACGTTAGATTTAGCCCAACCAACTGATAAACTAGATGAATCTAACCCCTCTAATCCTAGAAGTACAAGAAAGAACACAAGAATCACCACGAACAAGCTCAAAATAAGTAAAAACCACCCTAAACTAATAAAAACCAAAACAAACCATACACCACAAGTCCTACAATCCCTAGGATGTAACCATGGCTCTTGATACCAATTGTAGGATACTAAATAAGTTCACAAACACGAATCTAACTTGTGGTTTGGTTCGTTGGATTAAAGAAAGAAAAGAAGAAATGTAGAGAGAGAAAGTTAGAGAGAGAAAGAGGTGAAGCCTTAAGAGAAAACCAAAAAAAAAGAAAAAAGATTATGAGAAGGCTTACCCTCTCCAAGGATGGAGAGGGCTTTTATATGTACATGGGTTTTTGCCACTTGGGCTGCGGATCAGGTATACAGTGGGTAAAGACCCGTCCTTCTTCCGCGAATACTAACTACTTCTATTCTACGTTTTACTAACTATTGTAACTACTACGAGCTAAAAAATGCTTAATCATATCTGGGTGACCGAATCTTTCTTATATAAAAATCGTATTCCTAACATGCTAGTATTATGACGTCTGGCCAACGTGATAATACTTACATCATATAACGTGCACTTGTTGTGTTCATAGAATGTCTTGAGAAGTGCCTTAGTGGAGACTTAGATTTCTGTTTCGTTTGCGACAATCTGTGAATTGTGAGATCTTAGGATTCTTTTGATCTGTACGTTTGATCTACCTTATCGCCGTACGTTTTGGTATGCTGGTTACGCGTCACGCGATTCTTTGACTTCTATGTCTTGATAAATCCTAAGTTCCGTTGTAGAGCTTCCTGTTGACAGGCCTTGCATCTCCACATCCAGGATCGAATAACATCATAACAACATCATGTATATACCAAACAAGAATCAATAACGAAACAAAGAATGGGTTGAACCCTTTTATAACTGATATATAAAACATATGGGTTAACTTTCTGTTTACGGGATCCTATCTATTTATACTACATGAAACGGTGCATCACAAGAGACACAATGATTCATCACAACGTTATATAATTTCTAACCGTTGTAACCCTACACTATTTATATCACCGTTTCTTTCTTGTGACCCAGCCCAATACAATGGGTCGGTTTATACTAAAACTTACAGAATACATAACTTAAAATTACACTAAACTACCCTAACTTTTGCTTCTATAACATTATGGTCCAACATTCACCCCCTAATGTTATAGACGCAAATCGAGGCTTCTTTACTTGACTTCATTCACCATGCTTTCTTCCTTTCTCTCTTTCTTTCTGCTTTGTCGTGCTTTAGCCTTTCTTGCCTTCTTTCTTATAAGCGTGCTTACTTACGCCTTCGTTCTTATAAGCGTGCTTACTTACGCTTATTCGCGTGCTTACTTACGCGTTTCTTTCTTTCACTTCTTTGTTTTGCTTCAATCTTCCGTCTTGCTTGTACCACATAGGTTTTCCTTTTGCTTACTTGATCGTACCACACAGGTTAATACCACAAAGGTTTGTTCCACGAAGGACTGTACCACGGAGGTTTTGGATTCTTGCTTACTATACCACAAAGGTTATGATTTCTTTCTACTTACACCAATCAAATCAAACCTTTGCAATTTCGAACAGCCTATTGGTCCTATTCTTTCTTCCTTTTCGCTGCCTTCTGTTAAAAAAACAGCAACAATTCCTTTCTGTTTGGTTTTTTTTCTTTTGACCCGCTGCCCTTTCTTTATGCTTCTTCCTTGATGTTTGCGGTTCTTCTTCGATTAATGCCTTCTTGATTTGGGTAACCACAATC
>LBNU01016304.1:8768-25758 GCA_014162995.1 Artemisia annua | reverse complement strand
AACATTTGAGATATTTGGAACTTACAAAATATTTATGCCACGCCCATACATATAAAAACAAGGTCCAAAATGATTTAAATGATGTACAAATTATTTTAAAAGTGGGGATATGTACAAGGTAACTATGGAAAGTGATAATTATGATTTTCCTCATTATGGAGCCCCTAAAATCCGGCCCTCATCACCCCATATACCTTCTATATAATTTTGTTAACTATTTTTCATTTAAACACATTTAAAAACCCTAATTCTCTCTAAAATACACATGGCGTCTAAACCATTTTTCCAAAGGTGTTTGGTATTTTTCTTGGCCTATTTCTAAAGCAAGGAAGGCTAGAAAAATCGTGGTGATGATTTTTGAAGCTTGGTTTGATCATTGGATTATTATTTGTGTCGTAAATACCATGCCGAGTAGGTAAATATTTTATACTTGTTGTACACGTTCCATATCATCAAGGGTAATTTTATATCACTCCTTATACATCATATAACCTGTAAAAATTCTGGAAATCAAACCATGCATTGTATAATGGCCTCAATTAAAATAGGTTAATTATAAACCCTAATAATGTGTTAAATTGTATTCGGCCTATTCTGAATTTTTGGATGCTCAAAAATATTTTTCTAACATGTATTTAAGATTATACAACACCAATAAAATGGGTTCTTGTGAATTTGAAGCCTCAAAGAATCGTTCATAATTGTTTTCTCTTTTACCGATTTTATAAAAATGGAAATAAATGAAGAATGGATCAATTTGATTTAGGGTTTGGGTTTTTGAAATTTTTCTGCTTCAATTAATGTTTAAGGATGCCTAGAAAAATGATTTCATGATTTGGTAAATTAGGGTAAGGGTTAATTAATTTTTTTTGTTTACCGAATTGAATTTAAATAATATAAGGGTGTGTTTTGTAATTATTCAAACTTGATGGTCATTTTTGTAAAGTGTATTGGACCAGAGGTGATTCGTATAAAATATAAAGTCAGGGGGTTTAGTGTAAATTTTGATATTAAAAGGATTAAAATTGTTTAAATAATTATTTGATATATATTTTATGTCCAAATTGTAAATAATTAAAGTAAAGGGTAAAAATGGTAAATTATGAAAACATGAGGGTATTTCTGTACTTAAAATGTATTTAAGGGTGTAATGTGTAAATTTGGTAATTTAAAAGGATCATTTAGTAAACTAAAATAATTAATGATATGATTTAAATGTGTTAATTGGAATTTAATATGGTTATATATGTAATTTAAGTATTTATAAGGACTTATTTGTAATTAATGTAACTTAAGGGTTTAAATTGTAACATTTGTAAACTTGAGGTATTGTATGGTAAATATTATTAACTCATGGATTAAATGGTATAGAATCTAGAGAATTGCAATATTTACAGTTTAAACCTTGAACTTTGGCATATTTGTATAATAAACCCTAAAATATGGAAGGTTGGCATATTAAACCCTAATCTTGGAAAACGTGTGTAAAATTAAATCCTTAACGTATCTAATTCTGGAAACTTGTTAAAATGATGAAACTAATAATATTGATTATGACTATAATTGGAAAATTGTTAAATTGGGAATTCTGCTAATTATGGAAACCTGCTATTTGTGGAAAGTACTATTTATGAAAACTTCTAAAAGTGGAAACCTTCTAAATAAGGAAACTTACTAAAAATAGAAAGTCTTCCAAAATGCTTAAGCTACTTAAAGTGGGAAGTTACTAAATATGGAAAGTTACCTAAAATAGAAAGTTGCTAAATATGGAAGGTTACTGAAAATGGAAAGATAACTAAAAGAGGTAACTTACTTGATTTGAACTCTTCTTGATTCGTATTCATTCTCTTCTAGGTTCGGTAAAGCGGGAATGACCGTTCTCTTATCGTTTGATCTCGGGTTGTTTTGACACGGAAAGGTACAGATATTCCGTACTCTTTCAGTAAGAGTGCACACCTTCTCTCTCTTGACTTTGTCTTTGATTTGCTATCATGTTATGATTCCATTTGGTCTTGGTTATTATCCTTCGTACTTGGCTCTATGATTGATGTGTTCCACCGGTATGGTGATCCAATTGTTATTCGTTTGGACTCTTATGGTATGAAATTATAACGGGAGGTGAAATTCTTTTCTTAATTATGACATGAAAACATTTAAAGGAGAAACTATTTCATAACGGCACTTTTAATATGATTTAAGACTAATTTTATATGGGATTTTCTATAAATTCATAAAGACCACTTTTAAAGAATATCTTATGAGAACCTTTATTAAAGATCACTTTTATAAATGTTATCTTTTGGAAGATCTTTGCTAAATGAACTTTTGTTATAAACCCTTTGAATGGGATTGTACTACGAACCTTTTTAAATAAGTGATGGGAACCTGTTAAAATGGACTTTTGTTTTAAACTCTCTTTATGACCCTTTGATCACGAACTATGGGATTTTGGAACTTGGAATAGTGAACCTTGTAGATTGGGAACTTTGGCTTTGACCTCTCCATTATGACTCGTTGATATTACATCTTTGATTGATCTTTTGATATTGAACCTTTGATACTGAACCTTTGATACTGAACCTTTAATATTGAACCTTTGACATTGAATCTTTGGTTATGACTTGGCACTTACAGTTTGATATTGAACCTTGACTACATGACCCTTTAGTATTTACCCAGGTGTTACTTGTTGTGGAGTAGCCACAACCATAGCATTGATGCACCAATGTTATGTACTCTAGTATGGTTGGAGAGATGTACCACACCGACCCTGATTTTGTTATCGACTACTGCTATGCTTATGATTGGCCTGCAGGGGCGTATGGATGCATCCTAGATTTGATTGATTGATTGATTGATTGATTGTGACTACTATATTGACTACATTGATTATTGCTACATTGTTTGGTGACTGGGTGTGCGTGCATTGCAACCCCTCACATATTGGGAGTTGATCACTCCATATTGGGTTACTATTGGATTGGATTGTATATTGATTAGGCCTGGTGTAAATATACTGATACCTACACTTTATACCTTATACACTCACCTTATACCTTAACCATTTATCATACTCTTTGTCTTATAATTCATGTGATCTCTCTCACTCTATTAATTGTATCTCTTTTGTATCGTTTCCCTCATTATTTCTGCATTGTTACTTGTATATCTATTCACTGAGCTTTGTAAGCTCAGCCGCAATTTCTTTTCCATGCGGCAGGTTTAGTACGAAGCTGGGTTATGGACGAAGGTTTTGCTTTTGGGCTTAGAAGACTTCACCCTGTTAGATACTTGCTGGACTTAGAGTTGTTTAGAAGTAGTTTTGTTTTGGGCTTAGTATTGTTGTTGCCCTTTTGTACCTTGTACTTTGTTTTGTTTTCCTTTGTAACCCTTGTAAGTTTTGTATTAGTATTGTATCTCCGCTTGTGTTCTGATTTGACTCCATAATGTTACACTTTAGCCCTTTTCGGGTTGGGGTGTTACAAGCTGTTTGTCCGGTCTTTAGGTTCACGCTGTCATATATTGTGACGTATGTGGTCCATTAGGTACGAAGCTCGAAAAACCNTTTATACGTGTTATATCTGTTAGAAAATTCATATGTGTTCAACTTGTTATTATTATATGTACAACCCACTAGCTGGTTATTATTATATGTTCAACTTGTCATTCATGCACGATTAGCTCTCTAATGTCGTAGAATCTACATAATTAATATGTATGTTCGTCACATCTAAGGGAGCAATATAAATGATAGTAAGAATCTGTTTTCTAATAACTTAAAGCTCAATATCAGGGCAGATCTATCTAATGTTGCAGATCGGTTCCCTTGCTTAATTTGGAAAACGTCTACTACCGTTATTAGACTCTGTCCAAAAAACAAAGCAATGGAACCTTTCTGCAACGCTAGATAGATCTGTCCTGATAATTGAGACGTCTTCAATGCGATAATGATATAGTGTGTATTGTTCATGACAGGCCACTGATGAGGCGAAAAGTGTACCGCTTTTCTGGGGTCATTTAAGCCCGAAATCGTATTTATTTGATCAAATATCGCCCTAAATCGTTCCTTTTGGCATTTTAGGTACTTTGGAGAGAAATTCTGGAAAAGGAAGCATTTTGGATGTTTTCGGAGCATAAAAGTGAAGAATTCGACAAAGTGTCAAAATCTGCAGGAACAGTACTCCAGACGGCGTCAAGACCTATCCTGACGGCGTCAAGCCTTGATAAGCCAGAACATATTAGAGAGGGACGGCGTCAAGAAGGCTATCAAGAAACCCTAACCACGGCGAGGTGACGGCGTCAAGATCATAACGAGACGCCGTCAGATCTGTTTTTCTATATATATTCGCATAATTTTTAGTCATTCGTGTGGAACTTGTTAAAGAGAAACCCTAGACGATTTTTGCAGCTTTTTTAAGGGTTTCAAACCCTTGGATCTTCCATGTTACATTGAAGATAAGTAATCAATTAATCATTCAATATGTCTATGTGTTGTTTGATTCTATCTTGTTCTTGTCTTTTGTTTAACATGCTAGGCTAGATTTTCTTTGTGTTTGCTTAGATCTAATGAAACCTAACTATTAATTATTAATTGAATGGTGTGTTATTAACTATATTGGATGGGTGATTATCGATGTTAGGCTTAAGAAAACTGGCCGACTTCCGGTTGGTAACATGCTTGAACGTCTTAAGAAACATGAACCAAGGTGTACTAAGGTTATTTTGATTGTATTTAATGCATGAGTGAATTCTAGTGATCCCATGTTAGGAGCTTCTTAGCCGGCTCGACATAGGAGTGAAGTAGGATCTCATAGAGTTAAGGAATACAATCCGTCATCCACGCAATTAATACATACTAATCAATTGGTAAAAGATAGTTAGGGAGTAAGAAAATCTAAGTAAACACACTTCTCTCTATATAGTTTTCACAACCATTTACTTTTTTCGTTATTTTATTTTATTTGCATTAGTAGTAATTTGGGTTAGTTGACTAGCAATTAATTCCGCCCACTCTTCCAAAACCCGAGATTTTTACTTGCTTTCCTAAAAATATAAAAATACAAAAAGAATCTTCCCTCACCCCTAGACCTATAAGAGTAGTTTTTCAATCCTAACGACACTATTTCCTGAGAGAACGATCAATCCCCCGGTACTTGCCACTACACTATACTACATCGGTCAGGTACACTGCCTGGTTGGGATTGCAAGCTTCTCAAGATCCCTTGAGAGGTAAAACCCTAGTGCGTGGTCGCAATCCCGCGCATCAAAGTTTTTGGCGCCGCTGCCGGGGAATAGTTATTGTTTAGGTTGAATTTTTATTTTATTAGGTCTACTCACTAGATTCCTTTCTAGTAAGATTTTTATTTTATTTTTCTAGGTTTTTCTTTAGTCTATCTATTTTCTTTGTGCTTTTGTTCGTATAAGATTTTCATTGACTATTCAGTTTGCCATTATGGAAAACGCGAATCCACCCCTTACACCGGACGAAGTGGCTTCGTTACGTAGCCAAATTGAGAATGAGATAAGTGACCTTAGAGAGCTCAATAGGATGATTGATGTAGAGCTTGACTATGCCTTTGACAACCTAGCAACCGCCATATACTCGAGCAATTACTTAGAAAGTAATAATCTTATGGTTGATGAGTTGGTTGAGAAACTTTATGAAGAGGAGATAGATCCTAAGTTGGATGATTATTTCAATTTATACCCCACTAAGGAGGAGATTGCTTACTATAACAACCTAGTTGATAACCCTCGACCACCTTTCGTTAGAATTGACCCAAAGATTAAGAGGGGTGATCCTAGGAATGTAAAGATACCATGTATGATTGGGTACCAATATGTTGAGCATGCTTACATTGACTGTGTATCCCCAATCAACGTGATGTCCTCAAGCGTTTATAGCCACATCATGAACACACCACTTGAGCCTAGGAAAGACCCCAAGTATCCCGGCGGAGTTTGTAACTTCGTTGGAAGGATTAAAGGTATTCATGTCCTTGTTGGAAGTTTTACCTTCGTCACCGACTTCATGGTCCTTGAAGATTTGGCAAGTGTTGTTGATTGTCGCTTATCTCACGTTGTGTTAGGTAAACCATTTGTTGAGGTGTCCAATTTGGAGTATGATCGTTTAAAAGGCACGATTCAGTTTTCAAATAACATTGATAGAATCACTTATAGGATGCCCTATAAGGCAAAGGAATTTCGTTTCGTGTCTCGACTAGATAAGGATAACATTGGTGCAATTGAGGACATCAATGATGAGGATAAGGAGAAGGGCATGGACTATGTTTGGAATAAGAGAAGCCTTTATTATAAAGATTGCTTGAACCTCGGACTTAGATACAAAGTTGATATGGAGATTGCTAGAATGATTAGAGGGGCAATTGAGAAACAAAACGGGAAAACGTAGAGCCCGTGACTTTGAGTCTAGCTACAAGACTCGTTAATAAAGAAAAGCGCTTCTTGGGAGGCAACCCAAGCTTTATTTGTTTTGTGTGTTTATTTGTTTGTTTGTTTGATTTTATTTGCTTCCGTATGTATGTTTTATTTTTATCGTTATTGATTCATGTTACTAAATTGTGAAAATGCTTTATTTTGTTTTTAACTTCGTCTTAACTACATATAAAGGTATTTTGTAAAAGATAAGTGTAAGGGAAATCTAAATCGGTTTATAAGAACAAACGAACATGAATCATAACAATATTAAATTGACATACATATTCGTAATTGTTTGAGTCAAATGCTTGTATCGAGTCATAATGATATTTTGCAGGATTTCCAGGAAGTAAGGATTGAGTTTTTCCAGAAATTTTCCGGAAACTTAACATGAGAAATCTGTCAGATCACATCTGACGGCGTCAAGCTCCAGGCTGACGCCGTCAAGTTTAGATTTCTGGAATTTTTTTTGAAAGTTTTGTTTTTCTTCCACTATGCCACAATATCAGGGCAGATCTATCTAATGTTGCAGATCGGTTCCCTTGCTTAATTTGGAAAACGTCTACTACCGTTATTAGACGCTGTCCGAAAAACAAAGCAATGGAACCTTTCTGCAATGCTAGATATATCTGTCCTGATAATTGAGACGTCTTCAATGTGATAATGATATAGTGTGTATTATTCATGACAGGCCACACTCCTTCATTATCGCATTCAAGATGAGTGATGTTACTTAGACTCTATTCTTTACTCAACATTTGTATCATATTGACCTTTTATCCCATTTTAAACTACACGAGTCCTAAAATTAGTACCTGTGTGCCGATTTGTACTAGGTGCCCACATTACTTTGTGAATGAATGGTTTAACTTTATAAATGAGTATGGAATTTCAACATACCTTTCCATTCTAAGTTCCCATACAGTTCCTTTTATTTTTTCAACAATCTAGCAATGAGCCTGGTGCAGGCCTTTGCTCAAAGGGAGTTGAAACGACAAAAGGAGCTGTAGCGGGAACTTAGAAGGGTTACGTATGTTGGTTTATTGCATTTCATTCTTTTTTATGATCTAAAACCAACCATCCACCAAGTAATGTGGCCATTGGATTTCCAAGAACAAAGGTTGTTTTAAACATACCCTGAATTGCAAAATTGACTGTTTTTGTCCACATCAGTTGACCGTTTTGGCCTTGGTCTTTGCACACCTGCCTTTTTGGCCTTGGTACTGCAAATACTGTTTTTTTCTCATGTTTGCACATATGAAAAAGCAATGTCATGACTGCACAATTTCATGCCTGCAAGAAGGGTAACAAACACTGTTGGGATATAAAGTCTAAGTACTGATGAAAGTCAAAGTACTGCTGATGTTTAAAGTCAAAGTACTGCTGAAGATATAAAGTCAAAGTACTGCTCGAATGAAAACAAGTCAAAGTACTGCTAATGTAAAAGGACTGACATGCAAATCATACAAAATGTTTAAGGATTATTGTGTAAATCTAGAACTAAGTTAGAGTTAGTTTACTTGTCATTCAAGTATTGTAAACCGACTAGGGTTTTCCTTATGCCTATAAAAGGATCCCTAGGTTGGCATTAGTAAGTTACGATTTTAAGATACATGCAAGTTCGATATTAGAGTTATTAGGGTTGTTAGTGAATCTGTGTATCAAAGCAGGTTCAAAGTTTTAATATAATCAAAGTTCTTTGATAATTCTTCTTAGCTTTGTTGAAGTAGATTCCGCATACTTAACAGAGTTATTCAGTGTTTCGTTGTTAGTAGTTTAGGATTTATCCAAGATTACTAAACCCTTACAAGCTACATAGTTAGTTTGGTCAGAGTATATCGATCCAACAAGTGGTATCAGAGCACGTCGATCCAACAAGTGGTATCAAAGCTTGTGTGGAAACTCTGATTAAGAAGAAATCATTGAAAACCGATTTAACAAACTCTAAAGATGACGACTGAAGCTGCACCAATCCCATCCATCACCTCACTCAGAATTCCTATCATCAAGAAGAGAGAATATGATCTCTGGAGCATGAAGATGAGGCAGTACATTGCTATTACAGATCATGCTCTATGGGATGTAATTGTTAATAGTAATATGGTTATTGAAGAACCTGAAGCAGTTCCAGGACAACCTAAACCACCTCTACCACAAGTGCCAGCAGCTACAAAAATAAATCAAGATAAGGCTCTCAACATACTGTTGTCTGCTATTCCTGATGGTCACCTACTCAAGTTTCTTGATGCTAAGGATGCAAAACAATTATGGGCTGCAATCAAGACAAGGTTTGGAGGTAATGATGCTTCAAAGAAGATGCATAGAAACTTATTAAAGCAACAATTTGAAACATCCACTGTTGGTGAAAGAGAAGGTCTTGATGCTGCTTATGATAGATTCCAAAATCTTCTTAGTATGCTAGAGTTATATGGAGCAGAGGTAACTGTTGAAGATGCAAACTTGAAGTTCTTAAGGAGTTTACCATCTGTATGACATGCGGTTGCTACTATGATCAGAGGACAACCTGGATTGGATTCTATGGACTTTGATGATCTCTATAACAACTTAAAGGTGTATGAGCATGAGATGAATGGTCAAATAAGTTCAAAATCACATAACATTGCTTTTGTGTCTTCTGAAAACAGTAGCAGTACTTCCACTAAAAGTACTGCTTATCCTGTTCAAAGTACTGTTGGTGAAAAATAGCATGTTTGCACAACCATGACCACTACCACTTCCTCACCATCAAACATCATGAATTCTGATGATGTAGTATGTTCTCTTTGCTCAACAAGCCACTTTACCTGTTACTTATGAAGAAGATTTATTGCAAATTGAAGAAGATGATCTAGAAGAGATTGACATAAGATGGCAAGTTGCCATGATAACTGCAAGGATCAAGAAGTTCATGAAGAAAACAGGAAGAGGTATTGACTTCAAAGCCAAACAGGGTATAGCATTTGATAAGTCTAAGATTGAATGTTTTAATTTTCAAAGGCCTGGACACTTTGCAAGGGATTGCAAGTTTGCTAAATATCAAGCAAATAGGATGATTGAGAAACCCAAGGTTGAAATCAAGGAGGTCCCTATTACTGAAACTAAACCCAAAGCATTGGTAGCTCAAGAAAATCTATCAAAGGTTGACTGGAGTGCTGAGTTTGATGATGAACTAGTCACCTACTGTAATGTTGCATTGGAAGACTGGAGCACAGCCTTTGATGAAGAACCAGGATTTGCTGCTTTGGAAACAAGAGATGGTCTTGGAAACCTTGATGGTCTTGGAAGCTTTGATTGGAGCATGGAAAGTGAAGATGAACCTGTTCTGCTTGCAATGGTATCTACTTCACCAAGTTCACCCACTACTCCTGAGGTATGTTCTAAGTGTAATACTCTTTATCAAAAGGTGCTTAATGATTATGTGACTGAAAGAGATAATTTTAGAAGGGCTAGGGGTGAGATAGCTGGCTATCAATTGATTTTAGAGTCAATGGAAACCAAAATAATCACTCATGAAAATAATGAACTGGCTTGGGCAGAAAAATATCAGCAACAAGACTATCAATTAAAATTGAGTGAATGGAAGTTAGGATGTAAGGTGTCTGAACTAGAAAAGATGACTAAAGAAAGAGATGATTTGTTAGAAAAGTTTGCTGGTTGGAAAGAATCTGGTCTGTCACATGTTAGTTTTGTTGAAAAACAAAGAAAATCACATATTAAAACTGGACTAGGTTTTGGTATGGAATATAGTAGTTCAGAAGAGAACCCAACTAGTGATAAGGAACAAAGCAATTCAGAGGAGATCTCAACTAGTGAATTTGAAACTTGCTCAGAAGAAAACACATCTAGTGATGAGGAACCCATTAGTCAAACGCCTCCTGTGTTTAAGAAAAATAAGGAGTATCATGCAGTTCCTCATGCCACTGGTAGTTTTCAACCACCTAGGACTGATGTTTCTTGTTTTGGGGTAGACAACTTAGAATTTAGGAAAAAGCTTAAGGGTCAATCTAATTCAAGTCCTGAACCCTTAAAAGAAACAGTTGAGAATCCTAAGAATGATAACCATAGAAAGAATGATAAGGATTCAGGGTGTGGAAACAATGATAGAAGGCTTCATAAAGTCTTTTCAAAACAAGCAGTACGTTCAAACTTTTCTCAAACTACTGCTTATCATTCAGCAGTACCTTCAAGAAACTCTTTTCAAAACACTGCTAACCTTAGAAAACCTTTTTCACCAAGAAGTCAAGATAGCTATGGTTATAGAACTCAAAGAAGAGGATTTGGGATGATGAATCAAAAGTTATGTTATGTTTGTTATAGTCCTGATCACTTGATCAAGAACTGTGACTTTCACTCAGAATATCTAAGTCAATTCCCAAAAACCTCATCACCTAACCATAAGCCTAGGGAGACTAAACCAGTTTGGAATCACCCAAATAGGGTTAAACATGGTAACTTCTCAAAAGACTATAGGTACCCTCACCAGAAAAGATCTTTTTCAAAACCACCAGTACCTTCAGGCAACACTTTTCAAGGTACTGGTAAGTCAAAAGCAGTATCTTCTCAAAGTACTGCTAGGTTTTCACCCACTCAGGGTAATTCTAATGTAAGACCAAGGAGATCCAATTATTATCAATCTAGAAGGCCTTACACCTCAAAAAGAGTACCTAGAACAAAGATTTCAACACACAGTGTTAAAACTAAATGGGTTAAGAAAGAAAGTACTGATGGGGTACAAACAGCACTTTCATCAAGTAAGGGTGAAAAAGAAAATTTTGTTGAAAAAGAGATTTTTGTTGAAAAACCAACACAAGTTTTGGAACAAAAGACAGTAATTGATCATGTTTTCAAAGATAGTGGAGATTACATACTCAAAGAATTTGAGTATGTCACTCCACAAGGGGAACACAAGTCAGTAATGGCTTGGGTTCCTAAAAGAAACTAACTTTCTCATTCTTGTGCAGGGCAACCCAGAAGAGGAGCTTAAAGATCATTTAATTGTTGATAGTGGTTGCTCTGGAAGCATGACAGGAGACAAGGAGCTACTGTCAGATTTTAAGGCATATTATGGAGGAAGAGTTGCTTTTGGAGATGATCCTGAAGGAGGAAGAATTACTGGCAAAGGAACTATCAAGACAGGATGTATTGATTTTGAGAATGTTCGTTATGTGAAGGAGCTTAAGTTCAATCTTTTGTCAGTATCTCAGATTTGTGACAAGAAGCACCCTGTGTTATTCACTGACACAGAATGTCTTATTCTCTCTCCTGAGTTTAAGTTTGTAGATGATCACTTGGTAACACTGAGAGCACCAAGAACCAATGATGTGTATTGTATTGATTTGAAGAATCTCAACTCTACTGAAAGAGCAACATGTTTAGTAGCAAAGGCAACACTTGAAGAAGCACATCTATGGCATAAAAGATTAGGTCATGTGAATTTCAAGAATATCAACAAGCTGGTTAAAGGCAATTTAGTTAGAGGTTTACCTTCTAAAACTTTCAAGACTGATCATTCATGTTTAGCTTACAAGAAGGGTAAACGTCATAAAGCTACATGCAAAAAGCTTGAGGAAAGAACTGTCAGAGAGCCTTTGGAGTTGTTGCACATGGATCTATTTGGACCTGTTTCTATTTCAAGCTTAAACAAGAAGAAGTACTGCTTAGTTGTAACAGATGATTGCAGTAGATTTAGCTGGG
Organism: Artemisia annua; assembly: GCA_014162995.1. Lineage (NCBI taxonomy): Eukaryota > Viridiplantae > Streptophyta > Magnoliopsida > Asterales > Asteraceae > Artemisia > Artemisia annua. Next base: position 13,626 of record LBNU01016304.1, on the reverse strand, counting down.
TCTTTTTCTTGGGATTTAAAGATGATACTTTTGATGCTATTCATGATCTTATAATAGCCCTTGAAAATCAATTGAGACTCAAAGTTAGAGGTATTAGATGTGATAATGGGATTGAATTCAAAAACAAGCTAATGGATGAATTTTGTGCCAAGAAAGGGATTAAGAGGAGTTTAGTATTGCTAGAACTCCACAGCAGAATGGTGTTGCAGAAAGGAAGAATAGAACACTTATAGAAGCAGCAAGAACAATGCTTGCAGATTCTTTATTACCTATTCAATTTTGAGCTGAAGCTGTAAGTGCTGCTTGCTATGTGTTGAATAGAGTATCAGTGACTAAACCTCAGATGAAGACACCTTATGAGTTGCTTATGGGTAAGAAACCAAACATTTATTTTCTAAAACCTTTTGGATGCTCTCTGACTATTCTCAATACTATTGATTCTCTGGGAAAATTTGATGGTAAGTCAGAAGAAGGATACTTATTGGGTTATTGTACCAACCGCAAAGGATTTAGAGTGTACAATAGGGTTACCAAAAAGGTTCAAGAATGTCTTCATGTTGATTTCCTGGAAGATCAACAAAATCAAAAAGGTAAAGGTCCTGATTGGTATTTTGATCTTGATAGTTTGACTCCTTCTATGAATTATGTGCCTGTCAGAGAAGAAAATCAAGTTGTTTACAAGGAAGAGGACTCACAATATATTGTTCATGGAGTCAATATTAGATCAGAAGATGTTACTAATGAAGAACCCATAACCATTGAGAAGCAGCAAAGTACTACTGAACCAACTTCCATACTCTCTGATGAAGATCAAGCAATTCAAGACGAACTTAATAGGATGCTTTTTCAAGAAACACTAGCTAAATCATATGAAGATGATCAAAGGAGAGCCTATGAAGCTGCAAAGAAAAGGGGTAAGTTCAAAGAAAATACTCACAGTATTTTGGATGACAGTACTTTGGATCACAGTGCTTTGGATCAAAGTACTGCTGAACCAGTTGTGAGTTCTACTAAGGATTTAAATGATCCTAACATGCCTGAATTAGTAGACACTGATGATGAGTTAGAAGATGAAGGTATTTTCTCATATTCCAATAAAGATCCTGACTTCACAAATTTAGATAATGATCTTGAAGTTCCATCAACTCCTACATCAAGAGTTCATAAAAATCATCCAGTTTATCAAATCATTGGACCTTCAACTTCAGTGTGCTCACACGAACAAAAGCTAAAGGTTTTTCACAGCAACATAATGCTTTACTTAGCTTTGTTTATAAACAAAACAGGATGAATCATAAGGATCAATATACATGCCTGTTTGCCTGCTTTATATCTCAAGAAGAACCCAAGAATATAGCTCAAGCTTTAACTAAAGAGAGTTGGGTTGAAGCTATGCAAGAAGAACTTCTACAATTCAAGCTTCAAGAAGTTTGGGTACTATGTGATTTACTAGATGGAAATAAGGTAATTGGTACAAGATGAGTTTTCAGAGTTAAAAGAGATGAAAGAGGTAATGTTATCATGAACAAAGCAAGATTGGTTGCACAAGGATACAGACAAGAAGAAGGAGTAGACTATGATGAACTGTTTGCTCCTGTAGCAAGAATTGAAGCTATAAGGTTATTTCTTGCTTTTGCATCATATATGGGATTTCCAGTTTAACAATGGATGTCAAAAGTGCCTTTCTTTATGGCAAAATTACAGTGGAAGTCTATGTTAAACAACCTCCTGGTTTTGAGGATCCTAAACATCCAAACAAAGTCTACAAAGTTGTTAAGGCACTGTATGGCCTTCATCAAGCTCCCAGAGCTTGGTATGAAAGACTCTCTACTTTTCTATTGCAACATGGTTACAGAAGAAGAGCAATTGATAAGACTTTGTTTATCAAAAGAGACAAGAAAGATATCATGCTTGTTCAAGTTTATGTGGATGATATTATCTTTGGAGCCACAAAACAGTCTATGGTGAAAGAATTTGAGAAGCTCATGCAACAAGAATTTCAAATGAGTTCCATGGGTGAATTAACTTTCTTTTTAGGGCTTCAAGTTAAACAATCAAGTACTGGTATTTTCATTAGTCAAGATAAGTATGTCACTGACATTCTTAAGAAGTTTAACCTCAGTGCAATGAAGCCAGTCACCACACCCATTAAATCCACAAATTCATTGGGAAAAGATGAAGATGGAGAACCAGTGGATGTTAAGCTTTACAGATCAATGATTGGTTGTCTTATGTACTTAACTGCATCTAGACCTGGCATTATGTTTGTTGTATGCTTATGTGCAAGATATCATGTCTCACCCAAAGTTTCTCACATGAATGCAGTCAAAAGGATTTTTAGTTATCTCAAGCATCAACCTAAGTTAGGATTGTGGTATCCTAAGGAGCCACCTTTTCACTTGGAAGCTTTTTCAGATAGTGATTATGCATGTGACAATTTTGATAAAAGATCAACCATTGGAGGGTGCCAATATCTTGGAAGATTAGTTTCATGGCAATGTAAGAAACAAACAATTGCAGCAACATCATCTACTGAAGCAGAATATGTTGCAGCTGCAAGTTATTGTGGACAAGTATTGTGGATGCAAAATCAACTCTTGGACAATGGATTCAATTTCAAGAATACTCCTATCAACATTGACAATGAGAGTACAATTTGTATTGTGAAGAATCCAGTTTACCATTCCAAGACCAAGCATATTCAGATTAGGCATCACTTTATTCAAGATTGTTATAGGCACAGGCTCATTAATGTTGTCAAGGTACTCACAGATGACAATGTAGCTGATTTACTCACAAAGGGTTTTGATGTTTCAAGATTCAAACACTCGGTGGTGAGTATTGGTATGATTAATTATTAAGCTACATTTGAGGGGTGGACTTAGTATTGGTTAGTATAAGTTCTATGCATTGTTTGAGGGGAGGCGATACAATGCTCTTTGAGGTTTTACTCTTGTGTGTCTATTTGAAACAAGGATGGAAAGTACTGCTTGGAGTTTGTTGAAAGTACTGCTTACAAGAGTACTGCTTACGTGGAAAGTACTGTTACGTGGAATGTACTATTCCAACGGTCAAAAATATGAGGTAAAAGTCAATTTGCTCAATTGGGAAGGTATAACTGCTAAAAATAACGGTATCAACATTTATTGGGCTTTGATTTTAAATCTAACCCATAAATAACTAACCCTACCGGTTTTTACTCTCATATTTATTCTTATCCATCCATTCATTCTTTCACAACAACTATTCTCATCAAAACCAATGATGTGTCGCGGGAGCAAAGTACAAGCTCAAACCACGGATCGTTGTCCCAACGAGGGTTGAATATGGATCTCGTCACTCAAGACCGTGAGCTATGTGTGATGAATTGGTTTAAAAGAAGGTTTTGGTTTTTTTTTGTTTATACTACGATGACAAATTAAAGTAAAGTAAAGCGATAAAATGACTTGAAATAAGTAGACGAGTAAAGAAGCATGTAATAAAGTGATTAAAGAAAGCGGTAACTAAAAGCGATAAGTAATGAAAACGGTAAATGAATTTAAAAGACAATGTGTTTGCAAAGCGACTCGAATAAGTTCATTAAGCTTGAGGTAAAGGTTTGTGACGAGTTATTTTCCTTTCTCGAGATAAGTTTTTGATTAATCTTTTGAAGAGATAACAACTCTAAACGAATGAATTAATCGTTCAAAGGTTTTCGTCCTTCGAATAATTAAATCACACGTCTAAATAATCTTTCGATTATTTATCACAAACGTTTAACGCTCTTACTTAACTCACAAACTCGAGCTACTAAGCAAACACGTTTAGAAACTACTCGTGACTCATATTAAAAACGTAAAGCGATAAAGTAATTAAAAACTTGTAAAAACATTTAACGTAAATGAAAGGTAAGACTAAAAATGAAAAGACGCAAGACTTTAATAAGAAACGACACTAAAAAGATTTTAGAAAATTTCGACAGCATAACGTTTAAATTTAAGAAAAATGAAACCTCACTCGATAAACGATGAGGGAAAATAAAAGTCTAACTCGACTTGGAAAAAGAAAAGACAACTGGAAAAGAACTAACTCGCTATATAAAAAAACATACTCGCTAGAAGCATAAAACCATACTCGCTATGAACCTAAGAAAACCATACTCGCTATAACATCTACTCCATACTCGCTACAACATCTACTCCATACTCGCTGAATTTAAACTTCATACTCGCTATATTTGGACTTCTCATACTCGCTATATATGAAAAGCATCCATACTCGCTAGAAATCCACCCAAACTCGCTAGAACAAAAATGATACTCGCTATTCTAAAATTGATACTCGCTAGAACTTAAGAAAGATTCCATACTCGCTAAACCCTAAACTAAGAAAACCAAACTCGCTATACCCTAAATCCATACTCGCTATACCCTAAATGCATACTCGCTAAAACCTAAATCTAGGGCTCGTAACTTTCAAAAATCATTTTAACGTAAAATAAAGATTAAAACTAAATGAGAACTTTTGTAAAACTTATTTAAAAGCTAGATTAAGATTAACAATAAGCTTATATAAGCTCACGACACCAAAAATAAGCTCTAAAAATATTAAAACATACGATTTTAAGAAAGCATGCAAAGGTGGTGAAAAGTCTATAAAAGCCTTAAAGAAAGATTAAGAACATGTAAATAAGCTTAAAAGATTAAAAGAAAGATTGTAAAAAACTAAAATAAGCTAGAAATAAGACGTGAAATAAGCTTGCATTAATAAAAGTTACACTAAGACATGAAAATAAGCTAAACTACACCTACCTTACACCTACTCCTAATCCTATCTAATCTAATCTAATTCTAACCAACCTTCTAAATGAGGTGGTGAT
>LBNU01016301.1:6437-16684 GCA_014162995.1 Artemisia annua | reverse complement strand
ACATTTTTAACTAATTATTTATAATTAGTTAAAGTTACTTAATATGTGTTTAATTATAATCCTTCAACTAAAACTTCCACCAATTCACCACTTGAGCCAAAATTTTATATTTTTCAAAACCCCAATAATTTCATATTTTTCTTTTAGCCGATTTATATATATATACATATAAGTGTATATATCGTCTTAAACTCGCGTAATTAGTGTAAATCACATTTGTACCACCAAATTAATACCACAAGTAACAATATTTACCACACAAGCAAGAAATACTAAAATGACTACATAGCATTTATTGAGGTCAAATTACATGCATGAAAACCCAATATGTATATAGTTGTCAACTTAACAAAATATGTATATATAACACTTGGTAACACCTTAGATCATCATGAAAACATGAAATAAACAAGATTAGAAAAGTTTGATGATCCTTACAAAGTGTTTGAATGTGAACGTGGCTAGGAGGACACAAAGAGAGACCCAAAACTCTTCCAATTTAACCCAAATCACCTTATATATAACCCAAAGTACTTGTATATAAAACCCAATGATCTTGATCATCCAAAAATTTTGAGAGAATTGTGTTTGTGTGTGTGTTTATGGCCGGCCAACAAGAGGAAGAAGAAAGAAATATAGAAACTAGGGTGCATGGTATTAACTAGATAATAGGATAGATTGGATAATAGATTTGGATTATAGGGTGTAAAGTGGATATTAGGGTGTTTAGTGGGTAAAAGAGTGTAAAGTTTATTCTTGGTTGGTGGGGGGGGTTGGTGTGGCCGGTTGGGGTACCAAGGGGGGGGGGGAATGATATAAATTTTGTCCCGTGTTGGTGTATCGTGTGTCGGTTTAAGCTTAAATGAAACCGTTACGTCCCGGTTTGACGTTTTTGGACACGAATACGTAAAATAAAGTTTTTAGCCACGGTTTTGTCAGAAAAGTAATAAAATGAGTTTACTGACTCAAAAATATATTTACTTGACCTTTTTCACAATTACTGTGGTGTCGGTTCGCGTGCGGCGTTGTTTTTCAGAAAATACCGAGAAACTCTCAGTAAATTACGAAACTTGTCAATAACTCTCCGAAATGGATAAATTTGTGTTTACTGACAAAAATAAACTTTTTCAGTAGTCACTGTAAGCTACAGTGTACAAAACAGTTCCCGAAATCATGCAGAAATGTGCAGAAACATGCAGAAATGTGCTAAAATGCATAGAACTTTCAAAGTGAGTATAATAAATAGAAATTTGTTATATAATTTAGTTTATGAAAAATACCATTTGTCACAATATAAGCCCTCTCCATCCTTGGAGAAGGTAAGCCTTCTATTATAATCTCATGTTCTTTTTTTTTTGTTTTCTCTCAAGGCTTCATCTCTTTCTCTCTCTAACTTTCTCTCTCTACATTTCTTTCTTTCCTTTCTATGTATAACGAGTCATAACCATAAGTACGAACGTGTTTGTGAGCTTATTTAGTATCCTACATATATGAATTCAAATTTTTAAGCAAAATCAGTTAGTTTTTCACCAAATAAACTTTCCCCACTAAAAGACAGATTTTCTGGCCGTTACAGCTGGGCGGCCCCCTTAATTTTAAGGGGGCCGGCCATTAATTAAGGGGGCCGGCCACGCTCCTCTGTCAAAATCTGTCAGAAATTTTCTTCTATAAATACCACCTCAAACCTGGTATTTTTCTCACCTCTTGCACGAAAATTTTCTAATCTAAACATCTTCTAACACCCTTTGATCATTTGATTATTAATCCTTGTTTCAAGTGATTCAATCCCTCATCATCTATCCTCATCCAAAGTGCAAGAGAAGAATACTTCTTCAACCTCAAGTTTAAGAAGTATTGTATATTTGTTGTGTATATTGTGTATAGCATTTGTGAAGTAGTGTTTTGTTTAAAGTAAGTAGTTCTAGGAGAGCTAGTTGTGAATAGAAGTTGGGTAGAGAAGAAGACTAAGTAGTGAAGTAGTGAAGTGGTGTGTAGTAGTAAAGAAGTTGAGGTGTGTACAAGTAGTGAAGAAGTAGTGATAAGTTGTGGTGTGTTGTGAGATTGGTTCTAGCTAGGATTAGGACCCGACATTTAGCTTAGTGTCGTAAATTGGTGTAAGCAAAAGTCATGTAAGGTTTTCTCCGACATAAGGGAGCTTGTTGACATAGTGAAGAAAACTCCCGAGTTAGGTGCTCGGGGAGTGGAGTAGGACGAAGAGGAGATTCGTAGCCGAACCACTATAAATCCTTTGTCTCACGGTGCCATCCTTCCATCTCTATCTTTTTACTTACTTACTTACATACTTGTCATATTATATACTTATTGATATCATTGTTTATAATTGTGCAAGTCTTTTGGTATCACAGAAAGCTTGAATTGGTGTTTTCATAAACAAAGTTTTTGTAAATTAAAAAAGGGCGTAAAACTATTCAACATTTTATGACACTTGAGAGATGAGAGAATCCAAACACTATTTGTGAGGTGCTAGTGTATGATTTCCGTGCTTGTTATGATTAGGGTCTAATAACTATTTGTTGTAATTACTTTTATATTCGTGTTAAATGACCCCTAACTCATATTTTGATTGGAATAAAAGCTCATTTGCTTGGGGACAAGCAAATCTCAAGTGTAAGGGTATTTGATGATACGAAAAGTGTTACGCTTTTAGGGGGTCATTTAAGCCCTAATTCGTATAAATGTGATCAAATATTGCCCTAAATTGTTCCTTTTGTCATTTTAGGTACTTTTGAGAAGAATTCTGGAAAACATGCATATTTGGACGTTTTTGGAGCATAAAAATGAAGAAAACGGCAAAGTCTCAAAAGATGAAGAATTTACAACCTGGCAGTGTCAGAGTCACAAGGTGACGCCGTCAGCAAGCCTTGACTAAAGAGTGGAAACCAATTATCAAATGACGGGCCAAAGGAAATTGGGAATTAACACCTGACGCCGTCAGGTGTTAGAAAAAGTAGGCCGTCAGGAGTAAAGCTAAATAGTGACGGCCCAAAGAGTTTTATAAGGTGAAGGCGTCAGAAGTGGATCTAGGCCATCCGAGAAACCTAATGGCGGCGAGCTGACGGCGTCAGCCCTTATAACCTGACGCCGTCAGAATGTAAAATCTATATATAGTTTTCTAATTTTCACTCATTAAGTGTGGAACTTTGTGGAGAACTTTTGGCACCAAACCCTAGACGATTTTTCTGTACTTTTTAGGGTTTCCAACCGTTGGAACCCTCATGCTTAATTAAAGATAAGTCTTCACTTTAATTCAATCAATATGTCTATGTGTTGGTTGTCTATCTCTTTTGCTTGTCTTTTAATTAACATGTGTAGCTAAATTCTCTAGTGTTTGCTTAGATCTAATGAAACCTAACTATTAATTATTGGTTAATTGGTGTGTGTTGTTGTTTGTTGGGATGATTGTTCCATCAATGTTAGGCTCAAGAAAACTGGCCAACCTCCTTTATGGTAACGTGCTTGAACGTCTTGGGAAACATGTAGCCAAGGCATACTAGGCTATTAAGGTAGTATTTAACGCATGAGCCACTGTTTACAACCCCTATGGTTGTGCCGTGCATGGCATAGGGCGAGATAAGAGCTCATAGAATTGGAGAGATATGTATGCCACTCCATGAGTTATTAGGAATACACCCTTCATCCACACAAGTAACATACATATCAATTAACCGGTAAAAGATAGTTAGGGAGTAATGAAGTCTAAGTAAACACAATTTTCTCCATATAGTTTTCACAACCTAATAGTTTAGATATTTTATTTTCTTTTGCAATAGTAGTAATTTTGGGTTAGTTGACTAGCAACTAATTCCGCCCACTCCCTATAAACAGAGATTTTACTTGCTTTCATAAAAATATAAAAATACAAAAACAATCTTCCTTCCACCCTTAGGCCTATTAGAGTAGTTTTTCTATCCTAACGAACACTATTCCCTGTGAGAGAACGATCAATCCCCCGTACTTACCAATATCCTATACTACTACGGTCAGGTACACTGCCTGGTGGGGTTGTAAGCCTCTTGAGATCCCTCGAGAGGTAAAACCTGTTGTAAGGTCACAAAACCACGCATCAAGACCGTAATCCTTATTATATAAGTGAGTCATTAGAATTATTATCCGTATCATATTTAGGGCGTTTGAATTATTAGAGCCAGTTCGTCAAGTTATTTATCAACTTGAATTTGTTTGATCCTTGGATAATAAGTTATGCAGTTGACCGAAATACTTATTAAATAACTGGGTCATTAGGATTTGAATTAGGTATTTGGTATATAAACATCAATTTGGTGTTTGAAGACTTGATTATTATTAGGTCATTTGGAATTTTGTTTGATCGTTGGAAATTTGTTAGTTTGGAAAATTTGGGATCTTCGTTTGTCGGGCTTTTGAAGTTGGTTGCCCGAATTTGGTTGTCTTTGCTGATTTGTTTGTTTGGTTAGCCGTTTTGAATTTGCCGGTTAACGTTTGATTGTTCGTTTTTAAGTCATTAACATTTGCTTTGGATTGAATTTGTTTTGGATTGCTTTTGGGAATCGGTCGTTTGATTTGAATTTGGCTAGTATCGCTAGAGTTTGGAACGTTGATTTGATTTGAAGCAGGTGGAGGAGTTTAAGTCATGGTGGAGATTGTTAGAAAAGTCACTTAAACTCCAATGGGCATTCGAGAAATTTGGTATTTAGTTTTTGGTATGCTCCCTAACTTGAGTCGTTTAAGAATTTGATAAGGTCCTTGTTTTATTATAAATAGGGATCAATGTCATTAGTTTTCTTTGTACCTTCAAATTTTATTTTGCAATATAGAAAATCTTCTGCAAATATGTCGATTCTTGTTTCTTCTAGTGTTCTTCATCTTTGATTATCGATTGTTGATTCAAACATCTGGTTTGCTTCGTTTGCCCGCATCAACATCTTTCGACAGTACTTCAAACCGAAGGGACAATCAGTGTCGCAATGCACATAGGTTCTCGGGCAAAATAAACTAGTTGATGACTAATTACTAATAGCAAGTATTTGAAAGGTAAAATAAAATGTTCATTATGAGTATGTTACCAGTAGCAAGTATTTGAGGAAAAGAAAGCTGGTTATAGTTACTCTGAAGATAGTTACTTAAGTTGATAAATTATGCATGGTTTGTTACTCATATGTGATTTTACCCTTAAGAAAAACTCTAGGAACATTTTTATAGAAAGTTATAGGATTCAAACAGGACATTCGTGGCATTACATGACAAGATGAACGAGTATAAGAGACAACATGTGATTTACGTATAGAGTAGTAGAAGATGACAAAATTATTGAGTGATTTGAGTTATAGTGGTTAGAGTTGGGGTAAATATACAAATAGGTGTAACTTTGGGTTGTTGGATGGGTTTCAATATTTGTGTACCAGAAAGGCATAAAGTGTCAGTAATTTCTTGATTCTCCTAAAGTCCTAATGCATAACTTTGGCGCTAGGGTTGCAAAAAGCAAAAATGCGTGTAAGTTTACACGAACTAACTTATTTTACTACTAAGCTTAGGGCCCGTTTAGTTTGGGGTTTTTTTGTTGGTTTGGACTCAATCATGTTTAAACCTTTGTTTATTTAAAAAATGTCCAGTGTTTCGAATGTATAGGGGGTGGGTGGGGTTTGCTATTTGTGTGGGCCCTATGTTAATTTCATTTGTCTTTTTATGTTAAAAAATATTTATATTATTTTTCTAATAGTTTTTAATTTACATATAATTATTATTTATTACTAAATAAAATATTTTCTTACTCTCGCTTACTTTAATATTTTTCTCTTGTCACATCAAATCCAAATCCAAATTTAAATCAAAATCCAAATACTAATCTAAAAGCCATCTACGAACCAAACTGGCCCTTATTTGTTTTTCATTGAATAAAATAATATATTAAAGAGCCATTTGGGAATGAGTAGTGATTCAGATTTCTAAATTTTGTTGAGACTCTTATCTATGCTTTAACTGGTTGTACAAAATTCACACTATTTTTTATCTGCTTGTACGGTGAGTGTGCAGATCAATTATTTGAGTGTGCCAATCACTTTTCTTCGGGAATATAAACCCAAAAAATATCAATATCTAGTATATAGACCCGTTTTTCCATTATTTTAAATATAGACTTGTGCAATGTGAGACTCCATTATAATTTTGACAAGTGTTCATTTTATAGTAGGTAAATGTCTTTTCCGTGACTAAAAATATTTTTTGTTTGACTGATGCGACTTAGAGATTGTTTTTGTCTGAGTGATTTGTCATTTTCAAAAAAGACAATCTCCGCAACATATATTTGCATGCCTAATGATGAGACGAAAAGTGTTACGCTTTTAGGGGGTCATTTAAGCCCTAATTCGTATAAATGTGATCAAATATTGCCCTAAATCGTTCCTTTTGTCATTTTAGGTACTTTTGAGAGGAATTCTGGAAAACATGCATATTTGGACGTTTTTGGAGCATAAAAGTGAAGAAAACGACAAAGTCTCAAAATATGAAGAAATTACAACCTGACGGCGTCAGAGTCACAAGGTGACGCCGTCAGCAAGCCTTGACAAAAGAGTGGAAACCAATTATCAAATGACGGGCCAGAAAGATTTTGAGAATTAACACCTGACGCCGTCAGGTGTTGGAAGATGTAGGCCATCAGGTTATAACTTAAAGAGTGACGGGCCAGAGGAGATTAAGAGTGACGGCTTCAGAAGTGGATCTAGGCCATCCGAGAAACCTAATGGCGGTGTTAGGTCACCATTTTGTAAACACAAGTATAGATTCAATAGAAATGAGATGAGAAATAGAGTTTGGTTGATTAGATCAATATGAAGATTAAAAGTGCAAGAGTTTCTTTAGTATTATGAAATAACCAACAAGAGAATGGGATACATAGATGTCCTATTTATAGGATGGGAGCTAGGGCAACACGCCTACTCCATCCCCTCTCTTAATCGTTTGGGCTTTAGGCCCGTTGGACGAGTATTGGACTCATCCTTAATTGTTACATATTTAATCAACTTAGCAACCTATTACAAATGTTGAAATAACCGAGACTTGACTAAAATGTAGAAAAACTTAGGTTCTAACAATCTCCCCCTAAGGATCGGTTGTTGAAGAAGTGATGTTCAGTCACGGTCATTTGAGGTTGCTGGACGTCTTCGAACTTTGACTTTTGTTGTGGCATTCATGGCTTTAGACGTCCTCAAAATGATTAAATAGGTAAGATTCATCATTCTTTGATCTTTGTCTTTGCTTGATGGATTAGTGATCATCTGATGTGGTAATCTACCATTCGTCACTCTCTTAAACTCCAGTGGATCTGCATCATTCCGACATGCTCATACATCTTTGACGTTGAAGACTTTCACAAATGAGGAGCTCTCTTATCTTATGTGAAGATTCTTTGTGTTGACGTAGAATCCTTCCTTAGACGGTGTATTGCTTAAGAGCGTTTGTCTTTATCACTTTTGTAGATTCTTTTGGCATGGAATCTACCTTTGACATTCATGTTGCTTCGATCTTTCATGAGAGCTTTCATTATGTTGAGATGTAAGTATGAGCATGTGGAAGCGGGTGTTCGGGATGGTTGTTGTACCTGAAATAAAACAGTTAGCAATAATACATCCGGTACTTACAGGTTCGGAATTAGAATTTGTCAACAACATAGTGTGAAGACTCCTTCTAATCCTTACCAAGGCCGTTCCTAATCGGATACCCCCTAGAGGGCTAACACAAACATACATAAGTACACCCACGATTAGGTGAGTCGCTGGAGATCACCCCACGACTGTAGACCGGTTGAAATCTATCGAACACACTAAGCGTAATCCACAAGGAATCACCGAAGTGACCTGCTGTCAGGGTTGTTTGATGTAGACCCTGGCAGGATTTCCGTTCAATCATTCGAGATATACCTAAGTAAATCCCTCATGAACGTTCAAGGTAGATTGCTAAGATCTGCGAAGGACTCGATAATTTACACTTAGTGTCCTATGATGTAAGACACTTAGTGTGGAAGAATTTTGTGTTCCTAAGAGATCTTTGATGTTATATCGTGGCTCTAGACTCGATAAGTGCACATTTGGTTTCTTATGCGGAGGCATGGAGCAGAGGGCCTCCTGTTTCAATATCAATCATCTCTAATAGACAATCGATAGATTACACTGGTTCCCCGTGAGAATGAAACAAACATCTTTTGAGAGATGCCTGAGTGGCTAAGAAGGTTTAGGTGCATTGCGTCACTGGGTCCATGACGACTTTTATCTTCAATACCGGTGTCGCCTTAGCAACGACCAGTAGCAAATGAATCGAACCCGGTGTCTGACCTAAGGTTGATAATTTGGAGGGCTATTTCTTTTCACCCTTTTCATATGTTTCTTTTTAATTCTTCAACCCTTCTTTCTCCTTTTCATTCTTTACTCCTTTTTCCATATCATACCTAAGGGCTTCTAATTTCTAACTATTCGTGATGTCCTTGGGTAGATCCCTCCGGTTTAGGCGGATCATAGGACGGTTTTATCCCTATCCTTAGTCACCTTGTAACTCCATAACTATCCTATTGATGCCTTTGAACCAAATCATTGAAAATCTCTCAAAGTGTGTTAGAGTGTAAAACTTTTTGTTAACACTTTGAGGTTTTGGATTTCTTATGAAATACTCCCCCTGCACATGTGCTTATGAATTTTGAAGAACTTTTGCACATGCGGGAAGAGTCGGCACTTTTGAATTGATCCACTCTTAATAGTTATGTACCCGAGGGATACGTTTACGTTGTTTAGTTAAAGGGATGCATTATCAGCTTTTAGGTGATAACTAGCCCTAATAACTAACTTGATGTTGTTAACATTCCTAAAAGGAAGTTAGACCCGTCATGGTAAACAACTAAAAAGAGTTTCTCGAAACGGTACTTTCTACTTGGATAATCATTTCGAATACTGACATTTGATGTTTCGTCAATTCGTGGGTCAATTCTGAGTCGAGCTCGTATGAGATAAGACATTTTGACATCATATTTTAATCAGTTTCTTTTTCTCCCCCTCAAAAATAGCATATCAAATGTTGTTTTTGTAAACGGTTTTGATTAAAATATGCATTTTTGAGTCTTATGGGAAGAAATCAATCAAGACATTAAGATTTGAAGAATGATGTTTTGATTCAAGTACTCCCCCTCAACAAGTGATTCCTTATTGAGGTTTAATACTTGTCTTTTGAGCAGATTTGAAAAATACTGAAAGGTTTGATTAAATCTCCTCAAAAGTAAGAAGCCTTCGCTCCTTATATTAGGATTGTAGCACTGATGCGTACCACAGGGTCCTTTCTTTACAAATTTCGGGTTATACACTGTTATGTGTGCACAAGCCGTAGTAGTTACAAATCAAACAATATTAGAAAGATATTGAAATGTTAATACCAGAAGAATGGTGGCAGATCTAAGCATCGAAGACAGTGAAGTGTGGATCAGGTCGTCGGAATGTCAAGATCGGAAATGATGGTCGAACCCCAATATAACTTTCCAACCGTCTGATCTGTTGTCGACGATATAGCCTTTCTTCAATCTTGTGGACAAAGTTTCTGACCATTCTCCGTCCACTAGCTTTCCATCTGGTTGCCTGACCCTCTTTCAGCCTTTTCTTCTCATCCTCCAACCTTTCAGCTAACCCATCACGAACTCTTTGAAGTGTGACATCACAAAATTTAGGAATCTCATCGAACCGCATGAAATGAATCTTGTTTTTGCTATTGAGGTATGTGATTCCAAATGCCGGTTGTTGTACGAGAGTGTATTGTGACATCCCTGAGATTTCTGGAATCAGTAGTTGTGGTTTAGTGAGGTTGATGGTGTTCTGATAACTTTCAACTCCCAGCTGGAGATCTTCCACTCTTTCTTGAACAATCAATCGTCTAATGTAGAGTAGGAGAGATGCGATGAAGTTGTACTGAGTATCTCTTTCAAAGTTGAGCAGCTTTCCTTGTACCTTTAGCAGATACATATTGATGTGCTTGTTTGCTAGTGCAAGTTTTAAAATTTATAAACACGATTTATCCGATTAATTCTTTAGCACATACGAGCAAGTATACTCGTCCGGTGTAATAAAGGTGGGTAAGTCGAGATCGTCCCAAGGGATTTGTTTATTTATAGTAGAACTTGTTTATTAACAAAGGTTGTCAATCCTTGTTTGTATGAATATAGTTTTTAAAAAGAAATCAAATAAGAACTAAGCATATACTTGTGTATAATTCCATGATGA
>LBNU01016300.1:53185-72236 GCA_014162995.1 Artemisia annua | reverse complement strand
TTTTTCCGCTGCAAACTCTATTTACTTTTCCGCTGCAACTTTGACTAAAGAGTACTTGTACTCTAAACGGTTTGTAAATCGAATGATATGTTTTGGTCACATTTCAAACGTCCCGAGTTGTGGTCTTTTACTGTAAATGTGCCTGGTTTCTATTTTCGTAATACCCCCAGCACGATAGCTGCCATATTTAAGTTGGGGGTGTTACACGCAACTACAGGGGTGACTATATCATTCTTAGAAACTATATTTGGCATTCTACCTAGCACAGATTTAGAAGCAATAGTGGGCCTAGAGGGGATGCCAGATGTACGTTTCATTTTACGATTCAAGAGAGAATTAGCTACACATTTAGCATGATCACCAGATAACATACTTTTTCGACAAAGCACACATGAAGCATTAACATTCAAAACATTTAAAGGTTCATCATTTGTTACACTGATATTTTGATTACAATTTGCCAAATTAGAATCTAAATCAGATGCAACATGATTTTTATTCAAATTCCTAAGGTGGTCTTCTACTTTAGAGGCTTCTAGTTTTCCGCTTCTACGTTTCCAGATCCTATTCTTCCTTTTGATGCTCTTACGCTTTGATCTGCTAACGCTAGGAGTGGTGACCATTCCAGCAGAAGTAGAGGCTTTCACATTAGAGATTTGGGAGTGTGTTTCCCTAGGGGTGGTGTCGATGTTGTACATTCCTGGTGCGATCACATTTGTGTCAACAAACATTCCTTTTTCAATTAGCTTAATTTTCTCTTTTAACTCAATGATGATGTGATTTTTGTCTTGGATGTGAAATTCTATTTTACGATTGCTATAATAAATGTCATTGTTTACAACCTTTAATTCTTCTAGTTCCTTTTGATATTTTCAAATTTGACTTTTTAACTCTACAATTTCATCATGAAAGGATGTTGAAGATTTTTGACTTTGCAGTTGCAATCCAATATCAAGACTTTGATTTTGACACCATTCAAGCTTCTTGTTTAGATGAAAAATCTCATTTGAAAGTTTATTTTGCACATCATCATTGTGTTACACAAGTTTCTCATTTTCACTATTTAACGTCTCAACTTGTTCATACAACAATTGAATATCATCAGTGTGATCATCAACAAGCATAGAGGTACCAGATTCATACAGAGAATTCATGATCACAGATAATATACTAGCATTAAGAACATGTTCTAAGAATCGATCAGCCTCTTTCTACAAAACATATTTCTTTTTGTTTTGAAATTGTTTGTTTAGTTGCATTAAAAACTTCCACCATTGATTTTACTTCTGTCAGACGTTCCTGTTCCCAGTGTGTAGCACAAAGACGCATATGTTGAACATGTGGCAAAAATTGTTTTTGAAAGACTTCTCTTTTTTCTTTTTCGTAAGCAGGTTAAAAAGTGGCAACAGTTTTTTATGAATTACGTTCAATTGCTTGTTCTAAAAATTGTATGTCTTCCATAAACGTATCAAAATACCTTAAAACACGACAACGTTTTGGTAATGGTTTAATTTGACCAGAATCAGGTAAAGGACCATTTATTTGTGCTACTGGTTTAACATGGCCAACATCAGAAGATGAATCACTTATTTGCATTAAAGTCCATGGTTGTTCAGTTTTCTCTTTCTGAGGGACAAAAGAATCATACAAATGAGGGAGTTTTGAGTAATCAAGCAATGTGTTACAAAAAACATTGCACATTTTTTATCAACTCTCATCTTCTAGTTCCTCTTCTTCCTCACGATTATATTCAACAACACGCACACCAGATTCATCAAGCAATTGTTCGGCACTATACGACTTTGGAATTTCCTTGAGTGCTGTTTTTAGAAAACTAGGTGTATCGTAACCAAGAACATACCCAGACCCGTGGGGGTTTTGTTTCAAAGTAAACTTTTGAATGGTAGTGATGGATTCACCCGTTTTATACACAACATTTTTAAACTCTTTAAGTTTGTTTTCCAATTCAACAACTTCTTCAACGTAAGAATCAATCCGTTTCCTTGACTTTTGTTTATATTCTTTAAACTCAGCTTGACAAATGGACACTCAGATTTTGTTTTTGAATGTTCATCGTTGAGTTGATTGATTTGTTGTTTATGATCAAACCTTTCTTTTTTCATTTTTGAGATTCAATCATTTTTGGAAGCGGTTAATTCACGTATTTTATGTTGTAACTCTTGTTGTTGAACATAAGATTTTTGGAAAGCAATTCAAAACTTTTTTCTCTATTATCTCGTGTTTCAAAATTTGTGATTTGTCTTTTACAGCACTCAAAGTCTTTGGTCAATGATACAACTTTGGCTTTCAACTTGGCATTAATATCATTATACTTTTGGGCCTGAATTTGGGTGGTCATAAGAATGGTTCTAAGTTCCGAATCTGGATCAATCGAAGGTTCATGTTGTTCAAATTGATCTTTGTGATTGTCATCAATTGGATCCTCAAATATAACAACTTGATTAATTTGAACGTCATCATCAAATGTAACCACCGGGTTAATTTGATCATCGTCGTCAAATGTAACAACTGTGCTTATTTGTTCATCCTATTGACTAGATAATAATGTATCAGTTTGAACAACTTGGGCCTTGTCTGATGCAGATGCAGAGGGTGAGGCAATTTCATGTATCAAGCATGTGCTTGAATCATGTACCTCAGATAGACCATTAGTGTCATACAATGGGCCTGAATCACTCATATGTAGTTCCTGCATGTTGGCCATAAGCATAACTGCAGCATTAGCTTCTAGATCTTCCATGTCATCATCTGAATGTGCATCTTCCATGAAGCTGTTATCTGGAGCATTGACATTTCCACGTGCTTCATCTTTAAGAGCTAGAAGTAGCGCTTGCTTGTGATACTTGCTTCCTTGAGTTCTCGGTGAAGGACATGCAGTTGCCAAGTGACCGATCCCATTACAGTTGTAGCATCTAATGACTGTGTTACCAGATTCAGTATTCCCTGTTTCAACAATTTCAACACTATTCTGAGGAGCAACAACAGTGTTCCGAAAACCTCCACTAACCCATTGTCCAATTCCAGAATTACCCATGTTTCTTCCTGAACCCGATCTTCCAAACTTACGATTCGGCACTTCAACTCGGCCATCATGAATAACAGCTTGATTCCTTGTGTTTGATGAAGAACGAAGACGGTTGTTAGACTTGTTGGAAAATTTGCTGAAAGCTTTAGCGATTAGTGCAATTCCTTGGTTCAAGTTGTTGAATTCCTCTTCATCTTCATCACTGATTGCATTCGAGTAGTACATGGAGTCATTGTTGTCATATGATGCAGTTGAACTGACATTGCTTTGCTGATTAGAATCATATGCAACTAGTTGTTGTGAAGGATTTTGTTGCGGGTAGGTGAAGTAATTCTGGTCTTGAACTTAAGCATGGTTTAATGGTTATGGGGTAAAGTGAGACTGAGCAATAAGTGCTAGTGAGTTTGGATTTGGAGGAGGTGACAAGTTTGCACGAAGAGCTCTATCTTTGTTCACTTCACTTTCATGGTGCTTCAGATAATCAAACAACAATCCATATGGTGCATCACGAAGATTCTTTGCTTGCCTGAAAAACGTGACATATTTCTTCCATTCATGACCAAGACAAATTAGAAACTTATTGTTGATTGCAATCCTGGGGAGGATGATGTTGTGTCTGTCTAAGTCATTTATGATGTTTGTGAAACGACGATAGTAAGACTCAAGTGACTCCCCTGATTCAATCATAAAGTCTTCATATTCGAGGTAAAGCTTTGATTGCATGTCTTCTTGATTCAATTATGTGCCTTCCATTAAGAGATGTACATGTTCCCACATATCCTTAGTAGTTTTCTGAGCATCAATAATTCGAAAGATCGGATTAGGTATTCCTTGAAGAATGTAGATCATAGCAAGTTCATTTGTTTCCCGATGAAGTATTCGATCTGCGATGAGTGTAGATTCAGGAACTGGGGTAACAGTATCACGTATTGGAGGAGTAGCATTAGCATCACCTAGAACTTTGGTAGTTGGCCATCGAAATGGACCTTCAAGAATGACCTTCTTCATAAACTTTCCATGAGGTTTCTTAAGTTCAATGAATCGCATGAAATGACTAGCCCATTGAACATTGTTGCCATGTGTGAGCATTGGAGGAATGTCAAGAGACCCTGCCTCATGTCGCGATTGTTGACTAGTGATTGCTTCACACATTTGATCAAACCAATGTGTTTGTTTGGTTTGAGGTAAGTATGTTTGCATCTGCTAATGTACGTATTGTTGTTGTGGAAATTGTTGTGGTGGAAATTGATGTTGTTGCATTAAGAGTTGATGTTGAGGATACTGTTGTTGATACGGTTGCTGATGCGGTTGTTGATACGGTTGCTGATACGGTTGTTGATGGAGATTCTGTTGTAGATAATGATGTTGATGAAAGTAGTTGTAGTACGGAGGTCGAGACATGATTAATGATTATGTTAAAATGGATCTTTAAAGGATAAACAAAGGTTGTTGTTGTAGGCTAGGTGTGTTGGCGAAAGTTATAAATTTCTAAGGTCTTACTCGATGAAATAGACAAGATAAGTGCTTACTTGATAGAGATCTTACTCGGTACAGCTTGGTGATAACTCGGAAATGGTGTCTAACTCGATAAGGTTACTCAGCGAGGAAATGGGAACAACGGCTTAAGCCATTAGGTGTAGGCGCTTTCCAGAGGTGGAATCTTCTAGTTCTTCCTATTTGACCCGAAACCGATCGATCTAGCCATGAGCAGGTTGAACAGAGCTCTAACAGGCCTTATTACTCGGTAATGGTAGCTAACTCGATGAGATTTCTTACTCGATAAAGATAATCAAACGGAGTATAGTTTGGCCTTAGTAGTAAACAAGAAGAACCTTACTCGATAAACGATAAGGTGTATTAGCTTACTCGCTAATCAGGCTAACTCGCCAAAGGTAACTCGATATAAGCTACCCTTACTCGATGAAGAACAGTCTTACTTGATACTCCTATAAAATCACTAAACCTTACTCGATAACAGCCCTTCCTTACTCGATAAAAACTTCGTATGAGCAGCCAGATCTTAAAAAACAGCTTCTAAACCTAGTTTTTCCGACCAAATCTAATCTAAAACAACCTAATTTATCCCTTGGCGATTGATACCACTTGTTAGGTCACCATTTTATAACATAAACACCATATAAATCTAGAGAGAAAAAGTAAGTAGAGAGAGAGAGAGAGAGTGGAAGGAACTCTAATAGAAATGAAATATGAAAGTGATATTACTAATGAGAACCAACACCCTATTTGGAGGGTTACATGTCTATTTATAGTCTTAGTCTAGGGCTACACATATCTTTCACCTTGTTACACATTTAGCCCTTAGACTTTACCAAACATGAATACATAGATTAAATAACATAAAACATTAATAAAACTAAACATAATAATAATCTAAAGCAACCTATTACAAAACTTAATGACCGACACTTGAAAATATCGAAACGTGATCCTAACATTCTTTCTCCCCAGAATGACGAGCTTGAATCATCCCAGTGAAGTCTTCTATCACCACTATTTGAAAGACTCAGTGCTATGTATTCAAATACTCCCGAGCTCCCCCTAGCTCAATGCTCCTCTATGGTGATTGAATCCCCTTGTTTATTAAGATTAGTATCTATCGGATCCATGGATCAAATACTTACAAAGGCTTTTCCTACATCAAGGGTTAGCTTCGTGCAACATAATATCTAAAAGAATAGGAGCAAAATATTAGGGATAAAATACACATAGCAAGACATGCAATGGTTAAACTATGTGAGTGACACAGCCTAAAAGTGTGCCAAAAGGATAAAGACCAAGAACAAAGCCCAAGAAAGTTGAGCGACACAAAAAGATGAATGCATATTGTAATTCAAAGACACTTGAGTGTCACAACTTGACCAACAACCTAAGGTGTAATTGTTCAATCAATCACACTAACAAGAACGAGATTCGTTCATTGACGGACATACAAAATGACTTCTTCCAAGTTGTCATTGGGAAGGCGAGTTCTAACAAACCTTTTGAACGACATAATCATCTACTTAAGATGATTGGTGTTAAGGATGGTTTGTTGATAAGACATACTCTAAATTATTACTATTATGACAAGTCATGCCATATAGTAGACTCGATATAAGATATGCCAAAAAAAATGAAAATGAGAACGATATGAAAGTGTTGGTTTTAACCTTTGAGGAAAGGTGGAGAAAGATGGTTTAGATTAATATATCGTTTGCACTGACAATGAGATGCATGATATATTTCGAAAGAGAAAAAGAAAATATGAATGTGATCGTAACAGGATTGTTGGTGGATATCTCTAACAGGGTTGAGGCAACTAAGTTCTAGAGTTCTAGTTTTGGATGATCCTAGTTGTATTTAGAGATAATTTGGTGCATGAAGGGTTTCGTATGATTGTGAGGATTAAAGGTTGTTGTACTAACTATCACTTATCCAAAGTGAGGAATAGTTGTAAGGTTTGAGTGTAATGATCGATGGGTTGAAGGTCTTGAAACTAAATAACACAGTCAAGAGTGAAGTTTAGTTACAAGGTTGGAGTGTGATGATGAATGATGTTAATGTGAGGTTTGAAGATGAGAGACAAGACAAGCTTGCAATGGTGAGGCCTTAAATAGGCAAGAGTTGTGGGATTCGAATTAAATTTGGTGGTAGTGTCCTATGATGTGGTGAGGGAATCTTAGGGTGTATGTGAGTTTGCAAAATATTGCAGGTTTGAGGTTAGGGATTTAGGGATCTAAATGAAACAGTGAAAATTCGTCAAACAGGGGCACGGTACCACTAAATACCGCACGGTACCATTAAATTTAACGGTACCGTGGCCTATTTAACAGTACCGTGACCTAGAAGTCACAAATTTTCCTGTACAGCCTAGTTCTGGGCAACTAAAGGGAAGTTTTCTAGGGAATAAGAACCACATTTGTGTGTTCTTGAGAGTGTTTGTTGAAAGAGTATATGAGTGTGTTTTCGCTCCCCCTCAATCTATCACCATCTAGACAAGATAAAAAATAAAAATAAATAAATACATAAAGAGGAAAACAAACGTTGACGGAAGCGATGAGCTTAGTAGCGTCATGACAAGTGGTGGATATCATACGATAAACTTCACCTTTGAAGTCATGTAGCTCTTCTCAATCATTGTGAATATTCATAAAACATTCATATGATGAGGCATGTGATCACGTGCAGATATCCAAAGGGTTAAGAAGATAAAATCTTCAAAGTTGTGAGGTTAGTGATAAGGTTCTAGTGGGGTTATCTATCTTGATGAAGAAGGGTTATCTCAATTTATCCTAGCAATTCTTCGCGTGAAGTGTGAGGAAGATGAGTGGGATGCGGAAGCATTGGTAGTGTAGAACGAAGGTTGAAAAGTGTAGATAAGTTGAGAAGATAATGGATACAGAAGTAACCAAATATATGATGTGTTTAGACCTAGAATATGATTTTTGACAAAGAAATTTCACACATGTTGTGATTTTTCTAGACCTTGGATTAAAAGAATTTATACCAAATAAATTCTTTTACGAATGAATCCAACGGGATTTGATGAACGTTGATCGAGAAAGAGAGATGACATTTAATTACATTTCGCAAATAAAATATACTTTAAATATTTCGGATGAAATATCTAAGTTGTCATTGGAAGCTTGAGAGGATTTGACTCAAAACTAGAGATGTTTTAGATACGCGCAAATCCACAATTTGAGAGTATCTAACGAACAAATCTCACTAATTTAATGAGACTTTTTGACACGATAAAAGAACTTAAACCTGATAAGTTCTCTTAGGATTATACGAACGATTCTAGACGAGTTGAGATGACTTTAATATTTCCAGTGAAATATCTAGATAGTCATGAGATGAGACACAAGAGATGACAATAATATTTCCAGTGAAATATTTAGATAGTCATGAGACGAGACACAAGAGATGACCTTAATATTTCCAATGAAATATTTAAATAGTCATTAGACGAAACTTAAATGATGACCTCAATATTTCCAATGAAATATTTCAAGAGTCATAAGACAAGATTTGGAGGAAAGAGAGTATCAACATACTCTTGGTGAGATAGAGGGATAAATCCAATGGGATTTGACACAAGATTATTGAAAATTCGAGATGACTTTAATATTTCCAATGAAATATTTAGATAGTCATAAGACGAGATTCGGAAGAAAGAGAGTATCAACATACTCTTGGCGAGATAGGGTGATGGTTTTTTTTTCTATCCTAAAGCTAATAGATAAGTTTGATCCTCATTATCAATGAGGTGAGCTTGAAGGCAAAACACGATGACAAACCTATGGGGATAGGAGGAACTAACGGAAATGAATATACTTGGTCTTAATAAGTGTATATTCACACGAGGATGAAAGAAAATACTAATCACTTATATAGTAACTCGTGAGTCCTTTATCACCCGAAGGTTGATGTTAGCTTTTAGCTTTTGGATGAGCGTTTCAACATATGTTGTTAAAAGGCTTGAATATGATGTTTTGGATATGAAATTTAATAATTGCGATCACAAGTTGAACTTACTTGAATATTTCGGATGAAATATTTAAGTTGTCAAACCTACTCCGAGTTCTATTGGGTTTCTATCTAACCTTCCCATGACAAAAGGGTGTATTACTTGGAAGAAGGCGAAGTGATGACCAGCGAATTAGGACAACTTCGCGACAACTTTAACTTATAGGTTTTGACACTAGGGTATGACTATATGACTTCTAAGGGTTCATAGTGATAGGCATACCTAATTCATTATGTGTCAAACAACATAGTGTGGGATGCAAGTAATCTAGGTCTGCTAGGGAGTATCCTAATTACTACTTGTTCAAAATGAAATCCAATTGGGAGATAAAGTTCACCGATGTAAACTATCTCTAGTCAAATGTAGGAATGAAAAAAAAAATCAAGTTAGAGAATGAGTATGAGACTATCACTAGTGGTGCTCAATTCAGGCTAAACACGACCATTTTTATGGGTTATACCACGAAGCCAACTTCTCTCCTGGAAGCAATTCAACCGTTAGGTCAAATTGAATTTCTAGTGCGATAGGTTCTCTAGTAGTCATTCTCAAGTTAGAAAATTTCAAATTCCTATATTTGCCTATCGAAGTATAGCAAAGATGATATTTGCTTATTTTGCTAATACATGGCCTAATATGACTCAACTAATCGTATTTCAAAAGTTGGTTACGAAGATGACATGTCTTACACAACTTCTAACAAAGGCAAACGAAATGTTTTAATTTTGTGTTTGAGATTTAGAGGTTATTTGGTAGAGATGGCACATTTTATGATCTCTTGGATAACAACTTTGTTTGTTCAGTTGTTCCATGTTATTTTAGCATGATTTGGTTTCCTAGAACCACGAGATGCTCTAATGTGATACAATATAGAATCTACTACATCAAGAGTGTGTCAAGAATGCTCCTTAGCATATCTCGAGAGAAGAATCTGGTAAAGGTTATTTACCTCAATAGATCTTGTGAGTATTACATTTGATATGAGATGTATTGTATATTTCAACAAACATGCTTTTATTAGAGGAAACTTATCACTCTTACGAATACTTAGTGAAACAAGTATTTTAGTGTATGACCAATTTTACTTGTTTATGAAATGACACATGTTGTATTTGGTTATTATGCAACTCTAATATCCTATATTTGTTAACAAGATGCAATGTATTCTCTTGTAACATAACCATTCATGTTACAAAAAAAATAAGATGCGTAGGATATAAGTTATACTTTGTCAATCTTCTTATAAGAGAAAAACATGTGATATTCTCAAAGATTGATGACTTACGTTATAGTTAATAACATATTATGTGTGACACTTTTACTTGACATGTGATTTTGAGTGTTGAGTCGTTCATGAGCAAAGTTTACATATGTTGTTTGTTTGCTCGTGTTTCGTTTTCTAAAATGACACATTTACTAATTGCACTGCAAAGTAAATTACTTGAATAATTCGGATGAAACATTCAAGTTGTCAATCCTACTTAGTTGTGTATTTTATGCATCTTTTAAACATATTAGTTTAATGTTTGGAACACAACCATTTGACAAGAATACTCAATATAACATCTTCAACACAAGTGTGAGTTATGATCCGATGCATATTATTTTTGGCTTGAGAGGATGTCATTATTCTCATAACAACTGAGTGTGATTGAGTATGTAGATTCAAGATAATATATTTCGTTATATTTTGATGTTATCTTGAAGCTAGATAAATAATGACTCCAATTTCATGTCCATACTCGAAAACTTGTCAATTAGATTTAATGATGACATCAATCATAATTTGAATAATGAATTGATATGTACTCGAAATCTTTCTTGACCCTCACGATCACTCCTTTTAAAAAGAAAATAAAAATCTAGGGAATGTGTTCCATTTATTCTAATGCTAGTAGTATATGTAAGGTTAATGACATATTAAGTTACTACTTCGATATTGTTATTTATTTTTATTTGCGAAAAACTATTTAGATTAGTAAGAATAATATTCTTAGTTTTTCAACACCTCATTAGTATAAAAATAATTATCTTAACCATTTTTATATAACATACATAGAATACTAAATGTTTAAAACATTTTTTTTATGTGTGTTAAATCAATGCAAGTTTAATACACTTTCTTTTACTTAAATACTAAGGTATTAATATGATCTTTTATCTTGTTTAGACAACCCATGATCAAGCAAGATACGAAGATGTGATGTTTTAGTGATCATGTTACGGATTTAATGAAAGTTTTAAGTATTTTGAGGTGATATACTTTTTATACTTAAACCTTTGGAAAAATAATTGTGTAAGACAATATCTTTAGACGCACATGATCAACCAACTTAGTTTCCATTCCTAAGAAGGTTACAAAAGCATCCTAACACTTGCAAGATGTCGAAAATACATATGCAAGAAAAGTGGTCTATGCCTATATGCAACGCAAAATCAATTACGCAACTTAGTGCAAGAAGTCTAGTCTAAGTCCTATTCACGCATAAGTTGAGAAACTAATAACCAACGCATAGCAACAAGGCATGAAAGACACTTATGCTTATAGATAAAATTAGCTCAACTAAAGATAAAAATAAGCATACAAAAAATATTAACTAACAATACTAAGATATAAAGAAAGACAAATAATCATTTAGCATAACACACAAAAATACTTATCGTCATTTTGTGTATTAAAAATGAATTATTTTCCACCCCATTTCAAAATTTGATCAAGTTCAACACTTTGAAAATATAAATACATCAACGTGTGATGTTCTCTTTGTAATTTGACCAAAAATTAGCACAATCGGCTTGACCGGAAAAGACTCCCTATACGAATCAAAGACTCTCGTAAATTTTACTTTACAATCATTTCCTAAAAGTATTTTTAAATAAAAGTAGACTCAATTACGTTTAAAACGATAGGTGGCACGACTCCTATGGACTTACAGTTGATTTTATACGAATTTTTGAAAATTTCTCAGTTCTGAAAAACAGACGAAGGTACCGTTAAATTTAGTTGTACCTTCCGTATTTAGTGGTACCGTCTGTTGTATTTAACGGTGCCATGACCTGTTATTACAGTTTTGACAGAAACCAATTTTCTCATCACAAACAAGTATTTGATGTAACGAAAAGATGTAAATCTTAATAAACTAGATACCGGGTTTAAGAAAACCTTCATGCTAATATCACACAAACACAATCAACATCATATAAGCAACAAATCACATAGCATAGATGTAATGCAAATGAAAGTATAAAGTGGTAAATGCAAAAATAAACGTAAAGAGATATGTAAAGAAAACGCAAACCCGGACATGGCGATATATAGCGGTTCGGTCACGAAGCTCCTCTTCGCCCTACTCCACTCCCCGAGTACCCAACTCAAGAGTTACTTCACTAATCAACAAGCTCCATTCCCGGCGGAGAAAACCATACAACGCCGCTTACATTATTTTCCGACAGTAAGCTAAATGTCGAGTACTAATCTTAGCTAGCACCAATCTACCACGATCTAGCCGATCCTCAAAAATAACACAAACTTCAGGATCCACATGATCTACACTCGATCTACCCGATCTACTCACGATCTACCCGATCTTAACAATAAACAAAACCTGCATGATCTACCCGATCTACCCTTGATCTACTTGATCAACACACAAGCTTACTAGCTAGAAGAGATCCCCAAGATCTCAACAAAATCACAATGATCTACTCTCACAAGACTAAACAATAGATAATGACTACTTGATGTATATCAAGATACAACAAGCTTACAACAAGTAATGCAAGTGCACTACTCAATGACTCTAACACTTTGTATCTTCTTGACACTTTGTGTTCTTCTCTTGGACTAGAAGAGGAATGAAGGTGATCACTTGAACGGAAGATTGGATCACTCTAAAACAAACTAAGACTCTCTAAATGATCAAAGAAAGTTGTTAGGCCACCATTTTGTAACATAAAATCACATAATCCTTAGAGAGAGAAAGTAAGTAGAGAGAGAGAGAGTGGAAGGAACTCTTTATGAAATGATATGAACTTGATATTACTAATGAGAACCAACACCCTCCTTGGAGGGTTTACAATCTATTTATAGTACTTAGTCTAGGGCATCATTTAACTTTCACATATTAG
Organism: Artemisia annua; assembly: GCA_014162995.1. Classification (NCBI taxonomy): domain Eukaryota; kingdom Viridiplantae; phylum Streptophyta; class Magnoliopsida; order Asterales; family Asteraceae; genus Artemisia; species Artemisia annua. Next base: position 59,532 of record LBNU01016300.1, on the reverse strand, counting down.
CACTATTGCCCCTTAGACTTTAACAAAACATGAATAACTTAACTAAATAACATAAAACATATAGGAAAATTACACATAATAATAATCTAATGCAACCTATTACAAAACTTAATGACCTACACTTGTTATTATCGAAACGTGATCCTAACAATCTCCCCCTATGTGTTGGTCATCAAAAGGTTGCTTGACATCTATATCTTATTCTTCATAATCTTTGACTTTTGTCGCTTCAGATGTCATCAAAAATAATTAAGTGTTGTTGATCTTTGTTCGTCGTTCTTTATTGTAATGATTTATTGATGGAATTATCTGTCTTACATCACTCCTTTTGTCTCCGGTGGATTTCCGCCTTTCCAGCATGCTCATACATCTTTGACTTTGCTTCATCATGCTTTTGTAGTTCTCTTTTCTTTGATGTGGATTCTTTGACATGGAATCTTTCTTTGAACTTTACTTAACTGCAGACCTTTGTCATACAACTTTGTAGATTCTTTCACATGACGTAGAATCTTTCTTTGACTTCTTTTCTGTATCGATCTTTAGTGAGAACTTTCGTTTACTTTGAGATGTATGTATGAGCATGTGGAAACTGTGTCACGATGGTGGTTGTAGCTGCATAAAATTCGTTAGTAATAATACAACCGGTACTTACAGGTTCGGAATTAGAGATTGTTGACAGCATAGTGTGAAAACTCTCTCTAACCCTCACCAAGGCCGTTCCTCATCGGATACCCATGAAGGAGCTTACACTGACATACCGAAGTACACCAACAATTAGGTGAGTCGCTGGAGATCACTCCACGATTGTAGACCAATTTGAGACCACCGCAAACACTAAGTGTAACCCACAAGGAGTTACCGAAGTGACCTGGTGTCAAGGCTGTTTGATGATGACCCTAGCAGGATTTCCGTTCAATCACTGAGAAATACATAAGTAATTCCTCTCATAAACGTTCTCGGCAGATTGCTAAGATCTGCGTAGGACTCGATAATTTACAACTGGCATCCATTGATGTTGATTCGTTGTGTTTTAGTGTGTAAAACAACAAGTATTCAAAAATATCAACAAAGTGGAGTCAAAGTTATCGTGAGTGACAACTAGACGTAGAGAAATACAAGTAAACCTTTTAGGAAAAAGATTACCTCGTAAACTCGTGCAATGTGATATTAGTGAGACCGGGAAGTGATTTCCCGAGTCGTACCCCAACGAGGTGTGAATGGAAAGCTTCGTGGAAAGATCGAGATTAAAGACTTGTATGTTTGGTTGTGAAAGATTGTTTGGTTTTATAGTGTGTTATATTAACGAAATTGGAAAAATTAACTAACGAGGATGAAAATAAAATAACCTAAAGGGAACAAAAGGCAATTAGGCAAACTAGGGGAATCCTAAAACACTACGGGGAGCAAAATTAGGTATCGGGAATCTTAAATCACAATTTAAAACAAACACGTAACGTTTATTTAAAAACAAACGTCACGCGCAAGATAAAACGTGAAATTTAAACACGAAAGATCCTACGAGCCTACAAATAAGTTTCTTACGCACTAAATGACAAAAGAAAATTTTGGAAAAAAGAAAATTAATTTTTTAATAAAAATTCTAATTATTATGAATTAATTACTTTTTAAACTAAATTAAATCAAAATAAATATTAAAACTAATTAAATAAATGTAAAATTTTTCTGGAAATTAATTTAAGCTAAAACAAATCTAAAAAAAATAAAAAGTTAGGAAAAAGCAGTTTTAATAAGCTGTAAAAAGCTCAAAAGCTAAAATAAGCTTAAAAGATCACTACTACTATAAAAATAAAAAGTGGAAGATATAACTTGAGAAGTCCCTAGGGCAGTTGGTTATGTGTTGTGTGTGGTGTGTCTCTGTGAGCTTGAGGTCCTAGGTTCGACCCAAATTTTTACACAAATTTATTTTATTTTTTTTTTCTTTTTGCTTTTCTTTCTATCCTGCTTCACAACACAAAACACAAACTCAAAAGCTTTTAAAAAAACAGATTTGGATCAAGGAAAACTCAAACAAATTTCATTCCATATTCAAGATCAGATTCAAGGATCAAAAATTTTTCTCTTAACCTTTTTTTTTTGACTGCCAATCTAGTGTACTAAACCAAATAAGCTTAAACAAGCTTATTGCTTGTATAAGCTATACACTAACAACAACTAAGAGTCCAACACCAATTACAAACAACAAAAACAAAAACAGCAACAAGAAAATTAACAAGAACAACAACAAGAACATGAACAGTGGCAACACAATAAGCCAAATAAGCCAATAAGCTGAGTAAGCTCTCAAAGGCTCAAGCAAACAAACAAACAACAAATATACACCACAGGGAACAAGAACAACAACAATATCAAGAACAAGTAACAAGAAAAGCAACAAGCTCTGTCAACAAGAAAGTTGCAGCAGCAGTTCAAAAACAGGTTAAAACAAGGGGCAAATAAGCAAACTAAATAAGCACTTAAAGGAAAGCAAAAGGCATAAACTTAATCAATACCTAGGGGGCNTAAGCCAATAAGCTGAGTAAGCTCTCAAAGGCTCAAGCAAACAAACAAACAACAAATATACACCACAGGGAACAAGAACAACAACAATATCAAGAACAAGTAACAAGAAAAGCAACAAGCTCTGTCAACAAGAAAGTTGCAGCAGCAGTTCAAAAACAGGTTAAAACAAGGGGCAAATAAGCAAACTAAATAAGCACTTAAAGGAAAGCAAAAGGCATAAACTTAATCAATACCTAGGGGGCTTCCTAAATTACCCAAGATCAAGTTCTAACACCTACCAATGAGTAAACTATGGGCAAATTGAATCTGGCAAAACACTGGGGTGCAGGGCAGAGAAAGGGTCAAACAGGTCACTTGGAGAGTGATTTTCAATAAGCTAATGAATTAAAAAATGGGTTTATCTTGCTGAATTACACTCACAAGCCACCAGGGAACACAAATCAACAAGAATTTGTTATTTCCACTCACTAACAAAGCCTACATATGGTCTAGAAATTCACTCTATTTTAGCAAGTATAGCATTTGACTTTTTGAGATTCAAACCTAAGCTGACTTTTTTGAAGTTTGGCTAAATTCTACAGATTAAGGATAATAAACTAAGTTAAAATGAAACTATATTAGGCTATAGTAACAACTAATGAACAAGTTTAAGTGATTAAGGTACTTACAATGCTAACAGTTAACAAGCTCAGTGGATTGAAAGCTAAGTTTGACTTTTTGTTGAACAAGCACCAAATTTTATGACTGAACTAACTTATTATGACCTAATGTGAATTGTGTAAACCATGGTTAACAACAAACACACCCTATATCACAGTTAAATCAGCCAATCCAAACACCCCTTATAAATCTGATTTGAAGGAGTTCCAAAGCAAACTAAGATTCTAAGGTGAGAAACCAACAAATGAGCTTAAACTAACAATAAACAAACATAATGAAACACCATTTAAGCACAGATTACAAATAAGGATCAATAATAAGAAATATGCTAAACATGGTTAAAAGTTGGCTTACAAGAGGTCCAAAGCTAGAATCAAATGAGAACTAGAACCAGGACTATAAACCTATGCTCCCATGAGCTCTAAACCATGCCCAATCCATGCTTTCCCTCTGCTTCAACTTCTTTGGCCACCATTTTTATTTCTTTGATTTTTTCTTGTATTTTCCTATTAATTTTTGTTTTCTGAGTTTTTCTGGTTTTGAACCTTCAAATAGCTTTTAAACAATTCAAATGAGCTTCTGAGAACAAGCTCGGTATAAATAAAGACAATTAACAACAACTTGTAAGAAATGAGAAAATTGAGTAAAATTGAAATTTCTTGAAAACTGAAATGTTACTGGAATTAAAATAAAGTAGAAGCATTACAATTGAAAATAAAACATAAACTAGAAAACTACAAGGAATTGGATGCCTCTAAGGGCTTACATAGCTAATCTATTTATACTAAGAAATGTGGTAGGTACGAATTTGCTTCCATGTGCTTCATCCTCTGGAATTAGGGTTCCAGCTTGATCTCTTGAACCTTGTGATGAAATCCTCACCATCCAATTGCTCCAAAAGTGATCCTAGCCATCTAATTGAATTTTGGCGCCAAAATGTATTTATAACCTTGGGGCTGCCAGGGTGTCCATGGAGGTAGGTAGGGTTTTGTAAAAGGGTTAGTGGGGTGGGGAATTGTGTTTGGGGGAGCTTTTGAGGGTGAGATTGAGTGTGGAGATGGTGGTCGGGGGTGGTGTTGGTTAAACTGGGTAAAGGGGGGAGTTGTTTGGGGGGAAGACACAGGGGTTGACTTATTGACCTGGGGGGTTTATTAAACGTGGGGTTTGGGTTTATAAATAACGGGTATTGGGCTTGGGTGGTAATGGGCCTTAGGTAGGATTGGGTTTAGTTATAACACAAAGGGTTCATTTGGTTTTGTAAGTAGATAAGCCCAAGGACCATTGATGTATTTTCTGAATTTAGAGGGACTGAAACTGTCAAGTTTCCAAACTTCAACCAAGGACTACTCTTGCCAAGTATGAATACCCCAAGGATTATTTTTGCCAATTTTCAATTTTTGCTCTTCAGGGGTATTTTCTGCCACTTTTGAAACTAGGAGGACCAAACATGAAAATTTCCCAAACTTTCCTTCCAAGGACCATTCCTGCCAAATTTATTAGTACAAGGACCAAAATTGCATATTCCTTCCAAAATATTCCACCAGGGGCCATTTCTGCCCATTCTGAAAGTTCAGGGACCAAACTTGCCAAATGTGAAACTTCAGGGACTAAACTTGTAAATTTTTGAAAGCTTTTCACCCAAAGATCATTTTTGATAAATTTTGACTTTTAAGAATTTGGTTTGACTTTTTCTTTTAAAATAAATGCTCAGGGACTAATTTTGTCAAGTTTTGAAAGTTGGGGGACTGAAACTGCCAATTATGCAAACTTTGTACGATTTTCATTTGTTTTTAATCATTTTGCATCTAAAACATATAAAACACGATCTTTGGGATATTTTCAGTATTTGGATGTGTTTCCGAGTGTTTTCACGTGTTTTGGCAGTTAAAATATTATAAAAATGATGAGTATTTACACACTCATCATATGTCCAATCACCAGTGTAAGAATATTAAGTGTTCCTAAGAGATTTTTGATGTATCTCGTGGCTCTAGACTCAATAAGTGCACATTTACTCGTCGGAGACCGGGGAGGCGTCTCCTGTTTCAATATCAACATAGCTTGTAATGAGCAGTCGATAGATTATGCAAGGTTCCCAGTGAGAATGAAACAAGTTTTTTTAAGAGAACTTGAGTGGCTTAGAAGGTTAGTTGCATTGCGTCACTGGGTCCATGACGTCTTTGTCTTCAATACCGGTGCCATCTTGTGACACACAGTAGCATATGAATTGAACCCGGTGTCTGCCCTAAGGTTGAACATATGGAGGGCAATTTATTTTCACCCTTTTCATTACTTTTCTTTTTAATTCTACAACCCCTTCTTTCTCCTTTTATTTCTTTACTCCTTTTTTCATATCATACCTAAGGACTTCTAATACTAACTATTGGTGATGTCCTTTGGTAGATCCCTCCGGTTCTGGCGGATCATAGGACGGTTTTCCCTAACCTTAGTCACCTTATAACACCATGACTATTCCATAATTGCCATAAAACCATAAATCCATTTGTATGAAAATCTCTAAAAGTGTTTATGAATGTAAAACTTATTTTACTAACACTTTGAGAGTTTTGTTTTATTTTGAATTGATCCACTCTTAGTAGACATGTACCCGTGAATGTTTTCAGAAATTTTTACATGCGGGAGGAGTTGGCACTTTTTGAATTGATCCACTCTTAGTAGACATGTACCCGAGGGACACGTTTACGTTGCTTAGTTAAAGGGATCCATTATCAGCTTTTAGGTGATAACTAGCCCTAATAACTAACTTGAAGTTGTTAACATTCCTAAAAAGAAGTTAGACCCGTCAAAGTAAACATCTAATAAGAGCTTCTCGAAACGGTACTTTCTACTTGGATAAATCCTTTCGAATACTAACTTTTGATGTTTCGTCAATCCGTGGTTGAAAACTGAGTCGAGCTCATACGAGATACAACTTCTTCCATCATATTTTAATCAATTTTTCATTTCTCCCCCTCAAAAATAGCATGCAAAAGGTTATTTTTGTTAAAATTTTGATTAAAATATGCCTTTTGAGTCTTATGGGGAGAATCCAATGAGAACTTTTACTTTTGAACAAAGATCTTTCAAGTACTCCCCCTCAAATAGTGAACAAACTTTTTGAGATTTTGAATACGAGAGGGAATACTTGTTCTTTTGAGCAGAATTGT
>LBNU01016300.1:12208-52881 GCA_014162995.1 Artemisia annua | reverse complement strand
AGGGACACGTTTACGTTGCTTAGTTAAAGGGATCCATTATCAGCTTTTAGGTGATAACTAGCCCTAATAACTAACTTGAAGTTGTTAACATTCCTAAAAAGAAGTTAGACCCGTCAAAGTAAACATCTAATAAGAGCTTCTCGAAACGGTACTTTCTACTTGGATAAATCCTTTCGAATACTAACTTTTGATGTTTCGTCAATCCGTGGTTGAAAACTGAGTCGAGCTCATACGAGATACAACTTCTTCCATCATATTTTAATCAATTTTTCATTTCTCCCCCTCAAAAATAGCATGCAAAAGGTTATTTTTGTTAAAATTTTGATTAAAATATGCCTTTTGAGTCTTATGGGGAGAATCCAATGAGAACTTTTACTTTTGAACAAAGATCTTTCAAGTACTCCCCCTCAAATAGTGAACAAACTTTTTGAGATTTTGAATACGAGAGGGAATACTTGTTCTTTTGAGCAGAATTGTTAAAAACGTTGAACATTTTGATTAATTATACTCAAAAGTAAGAAGCTTTCGCTCCTTATATTAGGATTGAGGCACTGATGTGTACCTCAGGGTCCTTACATTACAAAAACGGGTTGTACACTGTAATTTGTGCACAAACCAAAGTTATAAATAATTGAAATGATGATGAAGAATGACAAGTTATACCAAATGTTTACTAATGACGACGGAAGGTGAGAATGTTAGGAATTGGTTTTCTGCCTCCAACATAGCTTTCCAATCGTTTGATCTGATCTCTGAACCGCAATCTGGTGTCGATCCTATCCAAGAACTTCAATGCTTCCTTTACATCATTTCTTGTCCAACCCACATCCAACCCTTGGTCGTGATTCTTAAGCATGTGATCAAGCTGTCCTCTGACAAGTAATAACGTATGATCCCCGAACGAGTTAATATCTTCATAGGCCATGAATCTGTGAATACTGGAGCTATTGTACTTGATCCCAAATGGTTTTTTGTTAAACTTGTATAGTATCATGTCAAACAAGCCCTCAATTCTCAACCTTGGTGCACGGATGTTGAGTTGTGTCTGGTAGCTTTCAACACCTAATTGAGCATCTTCAACTCTTGCCTTGATCACAATACGGCGGATGAATAGAAGAATGGAGTTGATGATGTCATACTGATGTTGACCAGGTAGATTCTGAAGTTTTCCTTGAACATTAAGCAAGTACATATCTTCGATATCATTGAGGATCAATCGTCGATAGTCTGCTTCACTGAATGAATACATCTGATCATCATGTCTTCTCACAACAATCTTTGACAGAAAATTGTAGCCAAATCTTTTTTCTGTCTCAGGAACTTCTGTAATGGCGAGAATTCGATGTTCAGATAAGACATTTTTCTTTGATGGGAATGTCAGCTTATATTTTTAGAACCATTTGCGCATTTCTGGCCAGTGAAAGACTCCTAAAGCTGCTTCATCATTGTATTTGTCAATTGATGATGTGTAAGCATCTTTCATTTGTAGTTCGAGATCAGGTAGGGGATACGATGCAGCTTTGAACTTGGAAAGAGATGTTGCATAACGTTTTTCTTTGTCAGTGTTGCCGTACATGAGGTATTCAAGATCATGGTTGATGAAATATTTAGTAGGAATTTTGAGGTTGTGGGGAAGACCAATGAGAGGCAAAGGCTTGGAGTAGTCTGGAAATTGGAAAGTGTTTGGTTCATGAGCAGGTAAGATTCTATCCCACGAGACATTTTCGGACAATAAATGGGCAACTTCTTCAACATTGTATTCATGAGCAAGGTGAGTTGTAGTACAAGGAAACCTGCTTTTCGAATATTCATCATGTCGGAGAGTTGCAGTTTCTGAATCTTCATCACTTTCTTGATTCCTTTTGCGAAACTAACAATGGAACCTTCAATAGGCTCTTCAGACTCTGGAATCTCCGGATGTGCATCGATCATTTCATCAAACCAATTGAACGTTGGTGCATCAGGATCAATCCATTCTGGAGCTGGAACTAATGGGGCATCCTTTGGTGGTTCTTCTATGGTTTCAGTTGGTTCAGGTGGGATGTCAACCATGGTTTCATATACTCCCAGTTCCTCGGTAGACTGCATTGGAATCACTTCATTTGCTAGAGTATCGACACTTGCGGTTGGAGGTCTAAAAGTAGAGCCAGATGTTCTTTTTCTCTTATCTTTTGGCTTCGGCTCGTTATCTGTATCAGAATCATCATGGTGACGCTTGGTTGACTTTTTCTTTTTGTAAGGACCGTCCTTCTTTTCAGCCTTTTTCATAGACTTGATCAACACCTTATGAAGTTCTTCCTCATCCGGATCGTTCATTATTGCTTCTAACAGTTTACCTTTAAGATCACTAGCGGAAGGCTTTGGAGGTAAAGTCTGAATTGTAATCGGAGTAGTCTGAAATTTCTGAGCAACAATCCTTTCAAGATTTTCTTTAACATATTGTTCCACGGCTACTGGGAGTTTCTCACGGACATACTTTCGAACTTCTCCTGGTAATCTCTTTTTAACCTTGTAATCCACTGCTTTGTTAATGTTGTAGACCTTGAACAGTTCAAATTCCTTCTGTTGTGCTGTAACTTGCATTTCAAGTTTTTGGTTTTGTTCCTGTAGCGATTTCAACAAACTTGGATGAATGACTGTTTGTGGGTGTTGGGTTTGCTGATGGCGATCTTGTTTAGGTGATAGAGTTTGAACTTGAGTCGGGATTGGAGTTATTTCATCATCATTACCAATAATGTCAATAGTTGTGTCATCTTCACCGCCAGTATCATCCTGAACATTATCATCACTATCGGTTTCATCATCACTTTCATCATCTTCATTTTCTGACTCTTCATCCGTTTTCTTTTCATCATCACTTTCATTTTCAACCATTTCACTATTCTTTTCATCATCACTATCATCATTTTCTTCTTCCGATTCATCATCCTCTTTATCACTTCCCGTTTCATCCTTTTCTTCATCATTTTCTTTTGTTTCATCGTTAGAAAGCTTTTTCTCTGAACTTGAGGATACTTCCTCATCGTCTGATTCATCATCTTCTTGATCAGTTTTTGACAGTGTTAGAGAGCGAGTTTCCTCAAATTGTTCTTCCTCTTCTTCTGACAACGGATTCCCCGGTTCAACTTTTTGAGTAACCATCTCCGAATCTCAAGTACCAAAACCTTCTCCTTTCTTTTGAAGTTTTTCAATCCTTTCTTGTTCCAATCATTTACTTTCGAGCAAAGTATGTTTCAGCTGTTTAGCATCATCTGATTCTGAGGATGAAGATGAGATAGGTTCATCGGGTTCTGTAGCTACTTTGCCTTTTCCTTTTAGACCTTTCTCCATTTTTACTCTGATAATTTTCTCTCTTAAAGTTTCTTCCTCAACTTCCTCTTCAGCAGTTTCATCACGAATGGTAAGCTTTCTTTTACGTTGACGAGTCACTTTCTTTGTTCTGGACTTTGGAGCTAGCTTACTTTTCCCTGTACCTTTAGCTGTAGTTTTGGTCTTAATACTTGCTAACCCGACTGAATTGTTTCTTTGTGCAGTGTTGTATACAACAAAAGCATCAGTATCACGTACAGCTTTAGTCAACAGTTGATCTGGAATTCTCAGTCCCTGTTCGGTGGTACTAGTTTTCTGAATTCTGACTCGTGAGTATTCTTGATCCATTCCCAGTGTGTGTTCCTTATCATTGATTCTCAGATCAATCTCAGGATATTTGTGCATGAATATAGCTATGAGGAGTTTGGTATACCGGGCAAATGGGATCTTGAATTTTGCATTTTTATTAAACTGATCAGATTGATGAATCATGTCATTCCATATCAGCTGAGCATAGTCAATATGAGCTGCATTAACAACACCCCAGTAGAGTTGCATGAATTCCAATGTAGGATGTTCGTGACCGGTTTCTTTGCCTGTAACACAATTTGTGAGGATCAAGTATTATGTGAGCCATGGTTGTGGAATATATTTTTTGTAAATTGAGGATAAGTTGGTGATCGGTGTTTCAGATTCATCATATCCATGTTTACGAAGAAAACTGACAATCTTATCAAAGGAGGGAATCGGAGTAAAATCTTTGGAATGTCTGGATGCTGCTGCAGGTAAACCAAGAATAGAGCGAAAGACCGTAACATCAAACGGGATAGTTTTCTGATCGAGTGTGACCCTTATGGTTTTGTTGTCCTGGCTGACCTTTAGAGCTTCCCAGAACTGAGTTAAGTAAACTTCTGGAACTTTGGTTGAATCGGTGAGGATTTGTCTAACAAAGTGTCGCTGTAGAATCTCCACGATAATTTGACAAGTAGGATGACATGGCAGTTTTGCAAAATTAACTTTCATATTAGGCTTGCTGATTGTTCTCTCTTCTCCTTGAATCAATACATTCCAAGCCACAGATCCTTGAGACATGATTGTACCTGAAATGCACCAAGACAAACAACAAACACAATAAGATGCATGTTTATGTTAGTGTAAATCTCAAAATCCACGATGTTATCTTGTTAGTTATCAAATATGAACAAGCACGCAACACATTATAGATATGCACAAAACATGTCAAGGAAACAAAGCAACAAAGGTAGAGAACAAAACAAACACTTATGAGTTGTAAGAGAAATATCTAAAAGAATTTAAGAAAATTCCATGTTTTGAAAAATTTTCTTACTCACTAACATAAAAGACCAATCTTGACAAGTAAAAGTTCTTACTCGACAATAGAAAAATCAAGTCTAGCTTGAAAACATTCTTACTCGAAAAAGATTCTTACTTGATAATTAAAACAAAACTGCTTACTCGATTAAGCTTACTCGACAATACATCCTAGAGAAAGTTTTCATGTCATGCTACAGCTTACTCGAAAACCTTGAAACAGAAAGAGCGTACTCGATAATTTTGGAAAAATTTGGACAGAGTTTCGTTATTCTCGAGTTTAGAAAATGAGGAGCCCTTACTCGAAGGTACTTTTGGTCCACTCCTTACTCGGAGAAATATAACATTAATCCTTATCCAACACTTTATCAAAAACTTGTTACTCGATAAGTGCTAACTTGAAAAAAATCTGCTAACTCGATCTCACCCTTACTCGATAAGGATTTAAGAAAAATTTCTAACTTGAAAACTTCCTTACTCGATAAGGCTAACTTGAAAAAAAATCTGCTAACTCGATGTCAACCTTACTCGATAAGGATTTAAGAAAAAATTTCTAACTTGAAAACTTCCTTACTCGATAAGGCTAACTTGATACAAGATGGTTACTCGATGACAGCTTAACTCTATAAGGTTTAATGAAAAATTTGCAAACTCTATAAGCATTCAAACTCGATAAGATCTGTAACTCGATAACTGCTAACTCTATAAGGAATTAGGAAAGTTGCTTACTCTATATATGAATCTTTGAAACAACCTGGTTACTCGATAAAGAATTCAATCTTGCTTACTTGAAGCATAGAAACAACTTTTATCGAGTAAGAAACTAAATTTCTTAATTGGGCCATGGGTATGCTTAACTTTGTTGACATTGGCATCTAAAAGCAGAATCCAATCCTAGATCTAACATAAGCCAAACATCTTGGGTACAAAAGATCAAACAGTTAAGTGAATAGGACCAAGTTCAAGCATACGTAAATTTTAATCTCTGAAACAATTGGCGCATGTTAAGGGAACATATATAAGCAGCAAGTAACACTCATATCACACAAACATAACCCCAGAATGTGCCAGCCAATATTATGAGCCCTAAAACCAAGATATCACAAAATTCACAAAGCTGATGAATCTTAGGCCCAAATTAAGATGTAATAAGCTAATTAGATACCTACCAAAGCATACCATCTAACTTAGTTAGCCTAAAACCTCATATTTGAAAAACACCCAATTTCTATGCATAAACCCTAATTAATAAATAAGAACAATTAGCCACAGAAAATGCAAAGAAAATAGGGTCGAGTGATTTAAACACAATAATGAATTCACCAAACACTTACAATTAACGAAAACTCAAAATCATGAAATCTTGGTTGTGAGGAAAAAATTTTGGGCAGCGTAGGAGCATGACGTTTGTTTTATGAGAATAAACCAGATTTTGAAAGAGTTATACATAAGGAAAACTTTACACATTTGGCAGTTTTAGCCCCTATACTTGTAATTTTCAAAAATTAAAAGATTTAACCCTAGTGCTTGTAAGCAAAAAATGTATAGACAATAAGCAAAGTTTAAGTCCCTTGGGTTTTGTACCCGTAACACTTAGAGTAAGTTAAAATTTGACGTTTTCTCCCCCCTTGACCCAAAAAAATGAAATATTAAAGATTTATAGAAACTTTTGGTTCAAGATATTGACGAAAAAGGATTTTGATGATGATATAAATATAAATGATGATTTGAAACAAATTGACAACAAATTCTCTTTGGTTTGAAAAGCTTGTCTCCCCCTCAAAATATGTTTTCTTTGTAAAATATGAGAACCTGATGTTTGAACATATGTAGAACATATTTTGACTTAGAGAAATTTGTTGATGAAGAGGAGATGATTTTTTTTTGAAAATAATGATAAAGAAAAAAATCTTTTTGTGGTTTTAAAGTTTTATGTTTTTGTATTTTGTTTTTGAATAATATTTACAAAATGTTTTTGGTGTTGACTCCCTTAATTGTGTTTAAGAAAAGATTGTAAATCATCCGGAGTCAAGCAACGCATACCAATCCGGTGAACTAGTTCAGCAAACCTTGTTGGAGCAAGGGCTTTTGTGAACGAATCTGCCAGTTGGTATTCAGTACCCACAAAGTATAATTCAACTGTACCCCTTTCAATATGCTCTTTGATGAAATGATACCGGAGAGCTATATGCTTAGATTTGGAGTGAAGAATCGTGCTGCAGGAGATTGCTATGGCACTTTTGGAGTCGCAGTACATCGGGATTTTGTTGAATGTGTAACCATAGTCTTGCAGCTGAGATCGCATCCAAATGACTTGAGCACAACATGCAGACATGGCTACATATTTAGCCGCTGTCGACGATAACGATGTGCAATCCTGCTTCTTTGACTGCCAAGATACAAGCTTATCTCCAAGAAACTGCAAACCACCAGAAGAACTTTTGCGTGTGTCCAAACACCCTGCATGATCAGCGTCTGAAAAAGCAATTAGATCAGAACCAGAATCCTTCGGATAACAGATCCCTAAGTTAATGGTTCCCGTTACGTATTGAAGGATTCTTTTAGACTCAGAGAGGTGGCGTTCAGTTGGGCTGGACTGATAACGAGAGCACATATATACCATAAATACTATATATGGTCTGGTAGATGTGAGGTACATGAGGGACCCAATAATACTTCGGTATTTGGTAGGGTCAACAGGTTTCCCGTGTATGTCAGCATCTAGCTTTATTGTGTAGGACATTGGTGTAGAATAAGTATCACAACTGGTCATTCCATGTTTCTTTATTATCTCAAGACAATATTTGGACTGATTTATGAAAATTCCACGGGGTGATTGATGAACTTGGAATCCTAAGAAGAACGAAAGTTCACCGATCATGGACATAAATTTGAACAATCAGTATGTCCTCCCCGTGCTTTTGAATAAATAGTGTTGGATTGACACTGCCTTTAGAAAAATTATGGGCCAACAGAAATGAAGATAGTTCATCGTACCATGCCCTTGGGGCTTGTTTGAGGCCGTAGAGAGCTTTCTTAAGTCTGTACACATTGTTAGGATGTTCAGGGTCGACGAATCCTTCTGGTTGACTGACGTAAACCAACTCGCGTAACTTGCCGTTCAGAAAAGCCGTTTGACATCCATTTGATAAACAACCATATTTTTGTGAGCAGTGTATGCCAGAAATATGTGAACAGCCTTAAGTCTAGCCACTAGTGCAAAAGATTCCTCAAAATCAGTTCCTTCTTCCTGAAATTATCCTTTAGCAACCATTCGGGATTTGTTACGAATCACTGTACCTTCTGCGTCTAACTTGTTCTTCCAAATCCACTTCAGTCCAATGACATAGACTCCATCTGGTCATTCAACTAACTCCCACACCTCTAATCTTTTGAATTGTTTAATTTCTTCTGGCATTGATTTAATCCAGTTGTCGTAGGTTAGAGCCTCTTGAATGTTTTTTGGGTTCAGCTTAAGACACTGTGAGTTCATAAATGCAATTTTCAGCATCGGTGTAGAGTTTTTGTCTCGTCATGACTGGTGCTTTTGGATGGCCAGTAATGTTAACTAAAGGATGGTCTCGAGTCCAATGGTGTGTTGAAGGTTGATGTTGATAAAATGTCTGCATATTAGTTTGTTCCAAATTGCGTGTAGATGACTCAGCAATTTCTTCAATTGCTGGAGTTGGTGCGAAGGGATTGAAGAACGCATTTGGATCATAATCTGCAGGTGCGCGTACTTGTTGTTGGTTCAGTTCTTCAGCTGCATTGTCGGTGTTGGAAGCGGTTTGTTCAATTGTTGTTGGTGATGCAATTGGAGGTGCATTGTTGTCTACAGTGGTTGTTGTCGGAGCAGGTGTATCGGGTGTAGGAATGTTATCAGGTTGAGCAGCGGAACTAGTGGATACATCTGGTGCACTTTGATCAAAAGTATCATCAAACAACAGAGCAAAGAGCGTTTCCAATTCTTTACGGGTTATAGAGAATGGTTCAGTTAAAGGATCTGGGAAGTTTAGACAGTTGGTAGCGGGTCCTAAGTTGTTGCACTCAGAAACCATCTCTGAGAGTTCATCGAAATTAGCATGAATAGTCTCCTGAATTTCCCTAGTACGACGGTTGTAGATTCTAAAACCTTTCGAGTTCTCACAATATCCAATGAAGATACCTATATCGGATTTAGCTTTGAGCTTTCCAAAGTCATCACGATCATTATGTGGGTAGCAGAGAGCACCAAATACATGAAAGTGTTGAATATTTGGTTTGCGTTTATGAACAATTTCATAAGGAGTTTTGTTGTGGCGTTTGTTGATCATACAGCGATTTTGAGTATAACATGCGGTTGATACGGCTTCAGCCCATAAGTAATCTGGTAATTGAGCATTACTGAGCATCGTTCTTGCAGCTTCCACTAATGTTCTGTTGCGTCTTTCGACAACCCCATTCTGTTCTGTACTTCTGACAATAGATGTTTGATGTTCAATTCCCACTTTCTCAAAGTAATCACGAACAGTTTGATTCTTTAATTCAGTTCCATTATCTGTTATGACCGTTCTGACTGTGTTACAAAGTTGAACCTGAATTTTGGTGAGAAAGGTGATGATCATTGAAGGAGCCTGATCTTTGCTTCCAAGAAAGTAAACCCAATTCCATTTGGAGTAGTCATCAACAATTACTAATATGTACCGTTTGCCGTTGATCGTTTGTACACGCATTGGGCCACACAAATCCATATGAAGGAGGTGAAGAACATGATTAGAACTTGGTTCAGTTTTGGAATTGAAGTGTGCACATTTGCTCTTTCCTTGTTCACAAGCAGGACATAAGTGATCTTTTGAATATCTGAATCTAGGAAGACCGTCAACTAGTTTGTGACGAGCAAGGTCTGTCATTGTTTTGAAGTTAAGATGAGACATACGCTTGTGCCATAACCAGGATTTTGTCGAATTTGCTTTTGAAAGAAGACATATGGGAGAGGAAGCAATCATGTCTGATATAGAGATGGTATAAAGACTGTTTCCACGAGTGCCGGACATAAGATCATTTCCTTGTAAATCGCGTACGAAGCAAGTTTTCTCCGTGAATGCTACTTCCAAATCCCCATCGCAGAATTGACCGTCAGAGAACAGGTTGTGACCGAGGACTTTGACATAATACACACGACTAATTTTGATGTTCCCACTGACATAGTCCCCATATCCCATAATTGCAGCGAAATGATCATTCCCAAATCTGACAGTGCCGATGAACTTTGAGACAAAGTTTCTTAACAGTTTGAGATTGCCTGTCATGTGTCGGGAGCATCCGCTATCAACAATCCAAAGAACAATTTGAACCACCTGCATCACATAAAGGAGACGAAGATGGAATAATGGTAAGGGAGGAACCCATAGAAGTTGTGGGTTCCGTTGGGTTAGAAGTACACACATTAATAATTTTAGGTATCCACTTAAAGTTATGCTTTGTTTGTAACCAACGTTGCCAATTCCAACTAGTTCGTGCTTTCTTCTTAATGAATTCGCTAGGTGATGGCATGTTCTTAGAAGTATCCCTCGCAACTACGGGGGTGACTATATCATTTTTAGAAACTACATTTGGCATTCTACCTAGCACAGATTTAGAAGCAATAGTGGGCCTAGAGGGGATGCCAGATGTACGTTTCTTTTTACGATTCAAGAGAGAATTAGCTAAACATTTAGCATGATCACCAGATAACATACTTTTTCGACAAAACAAACATGAAGCATTAACATTCAAAACATTTAAAGGTTCATCATTCGTTACACTGATATTTTGATTACAATTTGCCAAATTAGAATCTAAATCAGATGCAACATGAGTTTTATTCAAAGTCCAAAGGTGGTCTTCTACTTCAGAGGCTTCTAGTTTTCCGCTTCTACGCTTTCAGATCATATTCTTCTTTTTGATGCTCCTACGCTTTGATCTGCTAACGCTAGGAGTGGTGTCTGTTCCTGTAGAAGTTGAAGCATTCACATTAGAAGTTTGTGAGTGTGTTTCCCTAGGGGTTGTGTCGATGTTGTACATTACTGGGGCTATCACATTTGTGCTAACAAACTTTCCTTTTTCAAGTAGCTTTATTCTCTCTTTTAACTCAATGATGATGTGATTTTTTGTCTTGGATGTGAGATTCCAGTTTAAGATTGCAATAATAAATGTCATTGTTTACAACCTATAATGCTTCTAATTCCATTTAATATTTTGAAATTTGACTTTTTAACTCTACAGTTTCATTATGAAAGGATGTTGAAGATTTGTGACTTTGCAATTGCAATTCGAAATGAAGACATTGATTTTGACACCATGCATGCTTCTTGTTTAGATGAAAAATCTCATTTCAAAGTTTCTTTTGCACATCATCATTGTGTTTTACAAGTTTCTTATTTTCACTCTTTAACGTCTCAACTTGTTTATACAATAACTTCATATCATCAGTGTGATCATCAACAAGCATAGAGGTACCAGATTCATAAAGAGAATTCATAATCACAGATAATATATCAGCATTAAGAACATGTTCTAAGATTCAATCTGCCTCTTTTTGCAAAACTTTGTTTCGAAGTTTTTGTTTTGAAATTGATCGTTCAGTTGCATTGAAAACTTCCATCATGGATGTGACCTCTGTTTGAAGTTCCTGTTCCCAGTGTGTAGCACAAAGACGCAAATGTTGAACATGTGGCAAAAATTGTTTTTGAAAAACTTCTCTCTTATCTTTTTCATAAGCAGATTGAAAAGTAGAAACAGTTATTTCAGAATTTCGTTCAATTGCTTGTTCTAAAAATTTGATGTCTTCCAAAAACGTATCAAAATACCGAAGTACTCGACAACATTTTGGTAATGGCGTAATTTAACCAGATTCGGTTAAAGGACCATTTGTTTGTGCTACTGGTTTGACAGGACCTACATCAGAAGATGACTCATGAATTTGCATTAAAGTCCATGGTTGTTCAGTTTTCTCTTTTTGAGGCACAAAAGAATCCTACAAATGAGGGAGTTTTGAGTAATCAAGCGGTGTGTTATAAAAAAACATTGCTCATTTTTTATCGACTCTCATCTTCTAGTTCCTCTTCTTCCTTACAGTTATATACAACAACACACCCAACAGATTCATCAAATAATTGTTCTGCACAATACAACTTTGGAATTTCCTTGAGTGTTGTCTTGAGAAAACGAGGTGTATCGTCACCAAGAGCAAAACCATACCCATGATGGTTTCGTTTTAAAGTAAACTTTTGAATTGTAGTGATAGATTCACCCGTTTTATAAACAACGTTTTGAAATTCCTTAAGTTTGTTTTCCAATTCAACTATTCCTTCGATGTAAGAATCAGCCCGTTTCCTTGACGTTTGTTTATATTCTTTAAAATTAGCTTGACAAGTTGTCAACACAGTTTTGGTTTTTGAAAGCTCTTCGTTGAGTTGATTAACTTGTTGTTTGTGTTCAAACGTTTCTTTTTCAATTTGAGAGATCAAATCGTTTTTGGAAGCAGTTAATTCACGAATTTGATGTTGCAATTCTTGTTCTTGAACGTAAGATTTTTGGAAAGCAATTTCAAAAAATTTTCTCTATTCTCGAGTGTTTTAAAAGTAGTGAGTTGTGTTTTACAACACTCAAGGTCCTTTGTTGATGATGCAATTTTAGCTTTTAATCTAGCATTATATCATTACACTTTTGAATTTGAATTTGGGTGTTCATAAGGTCAATCTGAGTTCTGAATCTGGATCAAGCATAGATTCATCGTGTTCAATGTTATCGTTATTATTATTGTCAATTGGATCATCAAATTTAACCACCGGGTTAATTTGATCGTCAACGTCAAATATAATAATTTGGTTAATTTGATCGTCATCGTCAAATGTAACAACTTGGTTAATTTCATCGTCCTCTTGATTAGTTAATAATGAGTCATGTTGAACAATGTGTTCCGTGTTTGATTCAGATAAATAAGATGATGCAATATCATGTATCAAGCATGTGATTGGATCAAATACCTGAGACAGACCATCAGTGTCATACACTTGGCATGAATCATTCAGATTGAGTTCCTGCATGTTGGCCATAAGAATGACAGCAGTATTAGCTTCCAGATCCTCCATGTCATCATCAAAATGTGCATTGGCCATGAAGATGTTATCCTTATCAGTGCTATTTCCACGTGCTTCATCTTTAAGAGCGAGAAGTAATGCTTGCTTGTGATACTTGCTGCCTTGAGTTCGTGGTGAAGGACATGTAGTTGCCAAGTGACAAATCCCGTTGCAGTTGTAGCATCAATGACTGTGTTCCCAGATTCAGTATTCCCCGCTTCAACAATTTCAATCCTTTTCTGAGGAGCAGCAACATTGTTCCTAAAACTTCCATTAGCATTAAACCTTTGTCCATTCCCAGAATTACCTATATTTCCTCCTGAGCCTGATCTTCCTGATGAGACGAAAAGTGTACCCGTTTTAAGGGGTCATTTAAGCCCTAATTCGAGTAAATGTGATCAAATATTACCCTAAATCGTTCCTTTTGTCATTTTAGGTACTTTTGAGAAGAATTCTGGAAAACATGCATATTTGGACGTTTTTGGAGCATAAAAGTGAAGAAAACGACAAAGTCTCAAAAGAAGCTGGATTTCCTACCTGACGGCGTTAGAGTCACAAGGTGACGCCGTCAGCAAACGTTGACAAAAGAGTGAAGTCAGATTACACTAGACGTCCTATGAAGAAAACAAGATGTTTTCACCTGACGGCGTCAGGTGTTAGAGAATGTAGGCCGTCAGGTGTTAACTTAAAGAGTGACGGCCCAGAGCAAATTAAAGGGTGACGGCGTCAGAAGTAAATCTAGGCCATCCGAGAACCTTTATGGCGGTGAGCTGACGGTGTCAGAACCTATAACCTGACGCCGTCAAAATGTAAAATCTATATATATTTTCCTATTTTTCATTCATTAGTGTGGAACTTTTGGTACAAGTTTGGGATAAACCCTAAAGACGATTTTAGCTGTAATTTCAAGGGTTTTTCACCCTTAAAACCTTCATGTTCAATTAAAGATAAGTCCTCACTTAAATTAATCAATATGTCTATGTGTTGGTTAATTATATCTTATGCTTGTCTTTCAATTAACATGCTAGGCTAGATTTTCCTTGTGTTTGCTTAGATCTAATGAAACCTAACTATTAATTATTGGTTGATTGGTGTGTTATTACTTTGTTGGGATGAATGTTTCATCAATGTTAGGCTTAAGAAAACTGGCAATACTCCTATATGGTAACATGCTTGAACGTCTTAAGAAACATGTAACTAAGGCATACTAGGTTATTAAGGTAGTATTTAACGCATGAGCCACTGTTTACAATCCCTATGATTATGTGTACGCATAGTTGTAGGAGGAGATAAGAGCTCATAGAATTGGGGAGATATGTATGCCACCCCATGAATTGTTAAGGAATACACCCGTCATCCACGCAAGTAATACATACACCAATTAACCGGTAAAAGATAGTTAGGGAGTAAGGAAGTCTAAGTAAACACATTTGTCTCCATATAAGTTTTCACAACCACAATAGTTTAGTTATTTTATTTTTCTTGCAATTGTAGTTTTTGGGTTAGTTGACTAGAAACTAATTCTGCCCACTCCTCCAAAACCCGAGATTTTACTTGCTTTCCTTAAAATATAAAAATACAAAAAAATAATCTTCCTTCACCTATAGACCTATTTGAGTAGTTTTTCTATCCTAACGAACACTATTCCCTGTGAGAGAACGATCAATCTCCCGTACTTACCACTACACTATACTACACCGACTAGGTACACTGCCTGGTGGGATTGCAAGCTTCTCAAGATCCCTTGAGAGGTAAAACCTGTTGCGTGGTCGCAATCCCACGCTCATCACTTCCATAGTTACGATTCTGCACCTCAACTCGGCCATCATGAATAACAGCTTGATTCCTTGTGTTTGATGAAGAGCGAAGTCGATTGTTAGACTTGTTGGAGAATTTGCTGAATGCCTTAGCAATGAGTGCAATTCCTTGGTTCAAGTTGTTAAATTCCTTATCATCTTCATCATTGGTTGAGTTTGAGTTGTACATGGAATCAGTGTTGTCATATGAAGCAGTTTGACTTGCATTGCCTTGCTGAGTAGGATTGTATGGAATTAGTTGTTGTGATGAGTGCGGATGAGGGTAGTTGAGGTAATTCTGATCTTGAGCATAAGCATGATTTGAAGGGAGTGGAGTAAAGTGAGACGGAGCAATAAGTGCTAATGAGTTTGGATTTGGAGGAGGTGACAAATTTGCACGAAGAGCTTGATCTTTGTTCACTTCAATTTCATGGTGCTTCAGATAATCAAACAACAATCCATATGAGGCATTGTGAAGATTCTTTGCTTGCCTAACAAACGTAACATACTTTTGCCATTCATAACCAAGAAAACTTAGAAACTTTCTGTTGATTGCAATTCTGGGAAGTTTGATATTGTGTCTGTCCAAATCATTGATGATGTTTGTGAAGCGATGATAGTAAGACTCAAGTGATTCTCCTGATTCAATCATAAAGTCTTCATACTCAAGCTATAGTTTGGATTCCATATCTTCTTGATTCAATTTAGTGCCTTCCATCAAGCGGTGAACGTGTTCCCACATATCCTTAGCAGTTTTCTGAGCATCCATTCTTTGACATATCGGATTTGGTGTTCCTTGAAGAATGAAGATCATTGCAAGATCATTTGCTTCACGATGAAGTTTTTGTTCTTCAGTGAGTAAAGACTCAGGAAGTGGGATCACAGTATCAGGTCTTGGTGGTGCAGCATTTGGATCGCCCGGAACCGTGGTAGTAGGCCATTGAAATGGACCTTCTAAGATAACCTTTTTCAGATACTTTCCAAGAGGTTTCTTTAGTTCAATGAATCGTAAGAAGCGACTAGCCCATTGAACGTAGGTGCCTGGTGTTAGCATTGGAGGTATGTTAAGAGACCCGGCCTCAGGTCGAGATTACTGACTAGTGATTGCCTCACACATTTGATCAAACCAATGAGTTTGCTTAGTTGGTGGTAAGTTTGTTTGCATTTGCTGATGTAAGTATGGTTGTTGTTGTGGAAATTGTTGTGGTGGAAATTGATGTTGTTGCATTAAGAGTTGATGCTGAGGATATGGTTGTTGATACGGTTGTAGATAAGGTTGTTGATACGGTTGTTGATACGGTTGTTGTTGAAGATTTTGTTGTAGCTGCTGATGTTGATGAAAGTAGTTGTAGTACGGAGGTCGACACATGATGATTGATTATGTTAAAATGGATCTTTGAAGGATAAAAAAGGTTGTTGGTGTAGGTGAGATGTGTTGGTGAAAGTAGATTTGTAATAGGTACTGATTCCTTACTCGCAGAAAAAATATCTAATTTGATAAGCTTCTAACTCGCAGAATATGGCTTACTCGGTAGGATTGTAACTCGCAGAAAGTTGTCTAACTCAATAAAGTTGTCTAACTCAGAAAATTTGTTGTTACTTGATACTTTCCAAACTCGGTAAAATCTTCCTTACTCGAAATACTTCCTTACTCAGTAACAAAGGTCCAACGAGGTATAGTTCCCCTTAGAAGTAGTCTATTAGAAATCCTTACTAGATAAACTATAAGGAATTTAGCTTACTCGCTAAAAGGCTAACTCGCCAGAACACAAAATGGTAACTCGGTATAAAAGAAGCTTACTCGGTACCAGTGTGTTACTCGGTGCCTTACTCGAAAAAGGACAGTTCTTACTCGATGAAGTACAAGCTTAACTCGAAAAAGTACAACTCTTACTCGCTGGAACAGTAGAAAAACTATGAATTAACCTACTTTTTCACCCAAATCTAACCTAAAACAACCTAAATTATCCCTTGGCGATTGATACCACTTTTTAAGTCACCATTTTGTAACATAAAATCACATAATCTTTATAGAGAGAAAGTAAGTAGAGAGAGAGTGGAAAGAACTCTTTATGAAATGAAATGAACTTGATATTACTATTGAGAACCAACACCCTCCTTGGAGGGTTTACAATCTATTTATAGTACTTAGTATAGGGCATCACTTAACTTTCAGATATTAGCATATTGCCCCTTAGACTTTAACAAAACATGAATAACTTAACTAAATAACATAAAACATATAGGAAAATTACACATAATAATAATCTAATGCAACTTATTACAAAACTTAATGACCTACACTTGCTATTATCGAAACGTGATTCTAACAAAAGTGATCTAACTAGAAGGGATTAGACCAGAGAAAAGTGGCTGGAAAAATCAAGTGAGAAGTGTAAAATGGTCCACTATTTATAGGCAAAGATAAATTTAACCGTTACAGGGGGACGACACCACTAATTATCACACGGTACCACTAAATTTAGTGGTACCGTGGTACCGTCCGGGACAAAAACGCTCCCACTTTTTTTAGTGGTGAAGGTTTATTTGAGGAAGTTTGGAGCTGATTTGGGGGAAAAATAGCTGTTGGGATTTTTGAAATGATTTTTCAAAATAAAACATTTCCTTTTCATTCAAAAATAATTTGTAAAATATATATTTTTGAAAAAATGTTTTGTCACATTAAAAATGTGAAGTTTAGAAAAATAAAGTCCTTTGATCATTTGTCAAGTAGTAGATTTGTTTGTCCATACTTTGAGTGATTTACGTCGGGATGGAAATCTACGACTTTGTTGAAGCATACTTGAGACGTCGAGAGGTGTTGATGTAAGTATGCATAAAGGACGACTTGGTTGAAGCATACTCGAGACGTCGAGAGGTGTTGATGTAAGTATGCATTGATGATTTATGTTTACAAGTAACTTGTGCATTTTACATTATGCATTACAAGTTACATGTTTGTCATTATTAAAACCGAAGAAACCGTTTAGTTTAAATATCGTAATATTTGCACTAACATGTGTATTTTATGTGATTATTTCCCGTCCTGTGGCCACATGAATATATAATAAATGTGACGTTTGTGATGATTTNTGAATTTTATGTTTGTGTAGCCTTTTGTAATATTTAGTCACACAATGCATGTTTGTTTTGGGTATATAGTCACATACAATTAAGCAAACAGTGGCCAAAAGTGTTAATAAGTGTGACAATATGCTATTTAAAGTGAAGAAATGTGTATTTTGTATGACTATTGATCATCCAATGGCCACGTGAATTTTAAGTTTGTGTGGCCTTTCGTAATATTTAGTCACACAATGCATGTTTGTTTTGGGTATATAGTCATATACAATTAAGCAAACAGTGGCCAAAAGTGTTATTAAGCGTGACCATATGCTGTTTAAAATGAAGAAATATGTATTTTGTGTGACTATTGATCATCTAATGGCCACATGAATTTTATGTTTGTGTAGCCTTTTGTAATAATTAGTCACACAACGAATAAAGCAAATAGTGACCAAAACTGTTAATAAGTGTGACTATATACATCTTTTATTCACATTTAAGAAATAAATATATATCAAAACAAATTCAAATATATTTCAAAACAAATTCAAATACAATAAAATTGTAAATATAAAATTCGTATATAACTCTATACCCTAGGACCTCCTTTTATACACCAAGGAGTCCTAGTCGGCTTACAATACTTTCCTAAGTATATATAATCTTTTTCATAAACAACTAATACATATCATACAAGCAATACTAACTATATGAAACAACAATACAAACTTATAACTAACAGTTGTAACTAATACACTAGCAGGATTAACTTCGAGCAGTATTAACTTTGTACTAGCAGTACTAACAGCAGTACTAACTTTTGTACTAATCTCATCATCTGGATATTCTCCGTCTCTGTTTTAAATAGAAAAGACAAAAGTTAGAAGCACATACAAATGCACAATACCCATTTTAGAGATTAGAAAAAAATTACCAAGAGCCAATGGAAAAAGCGGTCTAATGTGTCATCTGCATTCAAATGCCCATTTTGCTGCAGTTGTAGAACAAAACAAGCAGACAGTTTAGTGTTATTAGTCTATATGAATTTAACGGAGATCGCAAACAATCACAATGATATGGTTAGAAGTTACAGTATTACGAAATGCAAAAAAACATGCACCAGTCCAGAATAGCACCTAAAACCTACAATGGTACAAAAGGTTAGTAAACCAACTTGGTATACCTTATCTTGGAATTCTTTTTCTGCTTCATAAGATTCAAATGCATTGCCATCATCCCAGCTGGCAGTAGGATGGTTAGCTACCTGTTCCATTAAACAAGTTAGGACCCCAGAATGCTGACTTGAAGAAGGGGCTTTCTTAGAAGAATTCCCACATAGAGTGAGTTATAACCATAAATTGAGCTTAAAAGTATTATAAACATAGAGCCTGAGAAAAACGCCATTATTTTTACCTGTGAATAATAATCGTCCATTTCTTCCTCTATCTGCTAACGTAACTCATCCTATAAAAAGATGTTATGAACTGTAAGAAACCAAGGCACTAATAACGATGCATAATATAAGATCTGCCAACCATGAAACAGTAAAAATATACATGGGTTGGCTTTGGTGACTAAGATGGAGCATACTCATGCCTTAATTTAATTCCAGTCCCTCGAAAATGAACTGTGCCAGAAAATCCAGATGAGGGAATTTTTAGCCAGGCATCCCATGTATCATCCTCACCCGTGAAAATAGCATGTAGCCCCTGCAAGAAACAAGTAACGTGCTTAATGCTAACATAAAAGATGACAAAATTACATGTCGCAAATATAAGTTTAGCATCAAAAACCAACATACCGGGGTAGACCCTTGTATATCAACTCAAGCAACAAATAATCTAGATGGTTGAAATGTTCTGTAGTGCCAAACCTGGAACGAATAAATGTCAAACACATTACCAAGCAAGCAAATCACTCACATTTGGTACAAGTGAAACAGTTTCACAAAAAGCAACCATATTTGAGTTAATTTCCTATATAAGATCTTATGTTAATCTTTTAATAGATCACTTACGCGACTGCGATAAGCAAACTCCAACTGTTCAGCAACATCCTCCCTGAGTGGAAACCAATCAAGACTACCTTTACGAGCAAAACAGTGGCCTCTTAGAACACGTCAATTGTCTCCATTCCAATAATCAGGAAACCTATGTTGTCTTACTAAGGGTGTGTTTGTTACATTAAGATGTTTTGTGTCTGAATCTGACTACCACATCTTACTTGTAAAAGATGGCTATAAAGTCTGAATCTGAATGAAATAATGTTGTTTGTTTTTGTTAATTGTCTGAATGACTTTAATTGCCTATTTTTAGATATATTATTAGGGGATAGCTTGGCTACAATTTTTGTAGCCAATTGGCTACAATTCTTCATATAAATTACATAAGAAAGGAATCAGGGATCCGCTAAAAAGACTCAGGGACCCACAAAACTCACAAATTATAGCATGAATTGTAGGGAGTTGGCTACAACTGCATTGTAGCTAATATTTTCCCATATTATTAATATGTACGGTGAAGTTTGAATATATCTTTCAAAATGAATATCGCGTTTTATACTCCCAAGTCCCAACAGACACACTAAAATAAACTGTCTAGCCCAAAATTTATCTATGGTTTCTATATGTCATGAGAGAGCCTAAAATGTAGTTATAAGCCTTGACCCAATATCAACCCTAAACCTTTTACTTTACCCTATTATAAAAACTTAAAAACCCTAATCTCACTCCCACATAAACACGCCTACACACTCTTAAATCAAACTCAGCAACCATGAAAATTCACCTTTTTATTTCTTTCTTAAACCGAACAAAAAATCTACTTGTAATCTATTATTATTCGAACATAAACACAACCACAAGGTCTCGAATAAGATCTTGTAATGAGGTCTCGAGTAACGTTTTTGTATCTAGGAGTAACGGGTATATTATGGCATCTCGTTATTTGTAACCTCGTAAGTCATAACATTATGAATTACTTTTCAGAATTCTTGTAGATCGATGATCGGTTTATATAGATTTTTAAAGATCTTTTTCTTGAAATGATAAAACCCGAGATCTTTATTATTTTTGTTCTTTTCACCTTTTGTTTCACTTTGTAGAGTTGGATATATAAGGTTCAGAGACAATCAGACATTAACACAACCTCTGACCGCGTAAGACGTGAAAGGTCTTATCGCGTCTGACTCGACATGAAAAAACAAACAACCAAAACCTCTGACTGCGTCTGACTGGTAAGATGTCAGAGGCAGTCACACCTTTTTTTGTAAAAACAAACAAGCCCTAAGTCTACCTGCAACGATTACCACCACACGAATTTATAATCAAAAACATGTTTTAGGCTAGTTTTAATCCATGAAAATCAATATAAATCATTTTATATTCGATTACACATTTAAGAAAATATAAATTAAATATGAGTTTGAGCATACCCATTATCAGAGTAGGATAGGTGAGATGAGGGTGATGGTGGCTCGACTGTGATGGTGGTGGATGTGGTGTTTATCTCGAACTAAACAACCGAAGCAAACAAACTCACCCATTGCTTCCCTTTGTCTTGATGACGGTGATGGCGTGGAGGAGCGATGGTTGGTGGAACGAATGCGAGATAAGGTGGTGAAGTGTGGCGGTGGTGTGACTCGGTGCTAGAGAGAAGGAGAAGAGATGGATAGATAGAAGATAGATCTGACTAGTGTAAGTGTTAGTGTTTTGATTTTAGGGAAAAAGAGGCGGGATCTTGAGTGGGAGATTGAAATTTTGGGGAAAAAGGGGCGGATCTTGAGCGCGTGATTAAAATTTTTGAGATTCAAAGCCTATCAAATGAGCTCGAAATGTTTAATGAGTTGAGCTCAATCTTATATAAGTTCGACTCGAGTTATTGTTGAGTTCTCGAGCTTATAAGTAATATTAAATATGTTTTTTTTTTTAATATGTAAGTGTACTAAGTGTAAACATTTATTTATGAATGTATCAAGCTTTTTGAGATGAAGTCGAACCGAATTCAATTCCTAGGTTATATTATATTTCAATTTTAATCTGCATTAGAAAATACATCTTTACAGATAAATCGAGCTTTTCGAGTCAAGCTCAAGCCGAGTTCAAACTTTCTCGATCCCGGATAACATGATCGGGATGTCCCTGGATACTTGTTTCTTAGTGTCTGTGACAAACGGTATACACCCACCAAGCCGGTGCAACCCATGCATGACCAGTGTGATAATGGCTAATTCACATGGGCCATGGGTCATGTGCATTAGGTTATCACTGGTCACATTCATTAATGGATATTTGACATCGATCATATGGGTCATATGCATTGGGTTATAGTTGCTTAGAGTGTCATGTTACGACACATCCATGATTGTTGACAATTGGTAATTAACATGGGTCATGGGTAATGTGCATTGGGTTATAGTGGCTTTTAGTTTAATGAAAACCATGCATGACCGGTGATAATGGCTAATTCACATGGGTCATGGGTCATGTGCATTAGGTTATCACTGGTCACATACATTAATGGGTATTTGACATCGATCATATGGGTCATATGCATTGGGTTATAGTTGCTTAGAGTGTCATGTTACGACACATCCATGACTGTTGACAATTGGTAATTAACATGGGTCATGGGTAATGTGCATTGGGTTATAGTGGCTTTTAGTGTAATGGAAACCATGCATGATCGGTGATAATGGCTAATTCACATGGGTCATGGGTCATGTGCGTTAGGTTATCACTGGTCATATATTTGACATCATAGTGGTCATATGCATTGGGTTATAGTTGCTTAGAGTGTCATGTTACGACAAGCCGCTCAATCCGAAACCGAAAAAAACCCGAAACCGAAGAAACCAAAACCGAAAAAAACCGAAACCGGAAAAACCGCTTATCACGATTTGGTTTCGGTTTTTACTTTTAGATATCCGTGGTTAACCGAACCGAACCGTATATAATATAAATAAATTACCCGCCCCGCGATTGATAGTTAAAATCGTCCAACTAACCAAACCGAACCGCCCCGTGAACACCCCTACCAAGCATGCCCTAAAATACAAATGTAGCTTTAATATATACTTATTAGTTTTAAAACTTTTACTACTTTTTATACTTTTAGTTTTAAAACTTTTAATACTTTTAATAATTTTTAAACTTATAATATATACAAAGAGTATCAAACACACTTCACTTATTAGTTTTAAAACTTTCACTACTTTTTATACTTTTAGTTTTTATACTTTTAATAATTTAAGTACGTAGATTGCATTTGTTTAGTACATAGTATTTTATTTTTTTTTTTGTTAAAAAAGGTTTAGTACATAGTTTTTAATGTAAGTATATACATTTAATTTGTTTAGTACATAGTATATATACTTTTTTTTATCTAAAGTATGTACATTGAATTTTGTGCAATTAAGTATTTTGCCGTTTTAGTGGTGGAGGAACGAATATAAATGCGTATAGTTATGGTCAAGAGTTACACAGTTTTGATCTTCGTTTTCTTTCAAACTCTCAACGTAACCATCCCTATTAAAATGGCATCGCCACCTACACCATATGCTGCTGCTTCCACTCCTAAATTTCAACAATTAAAGCAAATCGCTGAGTCTGATGATCTTGACGATGTCTTCCTCCTGCTTTTCAGCCAACAATACACTGAAATTGATGGCTTAATTATGTTGCTAGGGTTATTAGACGTTGTCCAAAAAACAAAGCAATGGAACCTTTCAGAAATGCTAGATAGATCTGTCCTGATAATTGAGACATCTTTAATGCGATAATGATATAGTGTGTATTGTTCATGACAGGCCACACTCCTTCATTATCGCATTCAAGATGAGTGATGTTACTTAGACTCTATTCTTTACTCAACATTTGTATCATATTGACCTTTTATCCCATTTTAAACTACACGAGTCCTAAATGTAGGTTTTAAATAGTGTCTATTAGTCTTTTGTACGTGGTTGTATTTTGTAGGAAGTGAGTTTCAACATACCTTTCCATTCTGAGTTCCCATACAGTTCCTTGTGTTTTTTCAACAATCTAGTAATGCGCCTGGTGCAGGCCTTTGCTCAAAAGGAGTTGAAACGACAAAAGGAGCTGTAGCGGGAACTGAGAAGGGTTACATATGTTGGTTTATTCTGGAACAAAGGTTCCAAGAACAAAGGTTGTTTCAAACACACCTTGAATTGCAACATTATCTTTTATTTCATTTACACTATATTTTTTTAATTTTAATATATTTATTTATTTTTTGTAGAAATCATTAACATTAACAGCAGTGACTCAAGTGACTCAAGTTCATTTCACATATCAAGCAGTTCTGAAGGTCCTCCAAATCCATGGGCAGACTACTTTCCAAAGGGATATTCTGGATCAGGCACAAAATAGGATGATGCTAGGAAGGTTAAAACTCCAAAAAAGACTGCCAAAGAGATTTTAGATGAGAGGGTTCAGGTGCTAGGCCTGCCCGATGCTAAGCCTTGTGAAGACAATGGTATAAAACCATGGGAACTAAAAATGCCCAAAGTTTATTCAAAAGGGAAGGGTAAAAAGAAAATGTATTAGTTTAGGAAGTACTTTATTTGAATAAACCTGTGTTATCCTGAATACACATAATGTAATCCTTTTGTACTATTTTATTTGACTTTATGAAGTCAATTTTATAATGTGTTTGTTATACCTCAATTTTATTTGACTTTATGTAATTGTTAGGTCACCATATTAGTAAACACAAGTAATCTTATAAGAGAAATGAGATGAGAATTAGACTTGGTTGATTAATAACAATATGAAAGATGAAAGAACAAGAGTTTTCTTAAGATATGAAATTAACCAACAATTGTAATGAGATACATGATGTCCTATTTATAGGAGAGGGATAGGGCAACACTCCCTTCCTTCCTATCCTACTAGTTCGTGGGCTTTAAGGCCCATTGGATACCTTATTAGACTAAACATTAACCATACGAGTAACTAACATAATTAAGATAAAACTGATAATTCTAGCAACCTATTACATTTACTGAAATGACCGAGACTTGACTGAATAGTTGAAAACTATGATCCTAACAATCTCCCCCTAAGGATCGGTCATGAAGGATTGTTGAAGGATAGAAGTTCGTCACGGTCTTCGAGGTTGCTTGACGTCTTTGTCTTTGAACTTTAACTGTTGACATTTGTAGCTTTAGACGTCTTCAAAATGATTGTAGTAGAAGTGATTCATCGTTCTTTGTTCTTTGTCTTTGTTGATGTGAAAATGAGAGATGATGTTGTAATCCGCCGCACGTCACTTTCGGTATCTCCAATTGATTCACTCCGTTCCAACATGCTCATACATCTTTGACGGTGTTGTTGTCATGCATTCGTAGCTCTTTTGTCATTGATGTTGAAGATTCATGATTGTTGATGTAGAATCTTTCCTATGGACTGTGATAATTCTTTGAGCTTTCATCGGCATTGTGATGTATGTATGAGCACGTGGAAGTTGGTGTTCTAGATGGCATTTGTACCTGAAATAAAACAGTTAGCAATAATACAACCGGTACTTACAGGTTTGAACTAGAATTCGTCAACAGCATAGTGTGAAGACTCCTTCTAATTCGCGCCAAGGGCGTTCCTAATCGGATACCCCCTAAGGAGCTTACACGGGCACATCTAAGTACACCCATGATTAGGTGAGTCACTGGAGATCACCCCACGACTGTAGACCGTTTGAAGCCATCGTAAACACTAAGCGTAACCCACGAGGAATTACCGAAGTGGCCTGCTGTCAGGGCAGTTTGATGTTGACCCTGGCAGGGTTTCCGTTCAATCATTCGAGAAATGCCTAAGTAAATCCCTCATGAACGTTCTAGGCAGATTGCTAAGATCTGCGAAGGACTCGATAATTTACAACTGGTGTCCATTGATGTAGAACAACCAATGTAAGATTACTAAGTGTACCTAAGAGATCTTTGATGTATCTCGTGGC
The DNA here is from genome assembly GCA_014162995.1 of Artemisia annua. Lineage (NCBI taxonomy): Eukaryota > Viridiplantae > Streptophyta > Magnoliopsida > Asterales > Asteraceae > Artemisia > Artemisia annua. Next base: position 27,309 of record LBNU01016300.1, on the reverse strand, counting down.
TCTAGACTCAATTAGTGCAAATTATGGTTTCCTATGATGAGACTGAGGCAGGGTCTCCTGTTTCAATATCAACCGACTCTAAATAGAAGGTTGATAGATTAAAACGGTTCCCCGTGAGAATGAAACAAGTATCTTTTGAGAGATACCCGAGTGGCTAGAAGGTTAAGGTGCATGCGTCACTTGGTCCATGACGTCTTTTATCTTCAATACCGGTGTCGCCTTAGCAACAACCAGTAGCATATGAATTGAACCCGGTGTCTGCCCTAAGGTTGAATAATTTGGAGGGCTCATTTCTTTTCACCCTTTCCATAACGCTTCTTTTTAATTCTTCAACCCCTTCTTTCTCTGTTTTATTCATTACTCCCTTCTTTTCGTATCATACTTAAGGACTTCTAAATACTAACTATTGGTGATGTCCTTGGGTAGATCCCTCCGGTTTAGGCGGATCATAGGACGGTTATTCCTAACCTTAGTCACCTTATAACTCCATCACTATCCTAGTGATGCCTTCCGAAACCATTCATTTGAAAATCTATCAAAGTGTTTGTGAATAAAAAACATTTTATAACACTTTGAGGGTTTTATTTTCTTATGAAATATTCCCCCTACACATGTGCTTATGAATATTTTGCGGAAAATAACACATGCGGGAGAAGTTAGCACTTTAGAATTGATCCACACTTAATAGACATGTACCCGAGGGACACGGTTACGTTGCTTAGTTAACAGGATGCATTGTCAGTTTTTAGGTGACAACTAGCCCTAATAACTACCTTGAAGTTGTAAACATTCCATAAAGGAAGTTAGACCCGTCAAAGTAACGTCTAGAAAGAGTTTCTCGAAACGGTACAATCTACTCGGATAACTCCTTTCGAATACTAACGGTTTTTTGTTTCGTCAATTCTTGGGTCATTACTGAGTCGAGCCCGAGTGAGATACAATTTTGCCACATCATATTTTAATCATTTTCTTCTTCTCCCCCTCAAAAATAGCATATCAAATGTTGCTTTTGCAATCGATTTTGATTAAAATATGCTTTTTGAGTCTTATGGGGAGTTATCATCAAAGATTTGAGATTTTAAGAACGATGTTTTGGTACAAGTACTCCCGCTCAACTTGTGGATACTCATTGAGGTGAAATACTTGTCTTTTGTGTAGAATTGTGAAAATCTGAAAAGTTTGATAGATTCTACTCAAAAGTAAGAAGCCTTCGCTCCTTATCATAGGATTGTAGCACTGATGCGTACCACAGGGTCCTTTCTTTACAAGGTATGGGTTGTGCACTGTTATGTGTACACAAGCCTTAATAAATGAGAATGAAAGGTTATACCAAAAGCTTATGTCTAAGATGAAGTCAAGGCATTGAAGTCGGTGAACTTAGCATTGGGCCTCTGAAATGTCAGGATCGGAAACGATGGACGAACCCCGATATAACTTTCCAGCCTCCTAATCTGCTCCCTCCGGTTGAGCCTTTCTTCAATGGCATGGATGAAGTTCTTTACCATTCTTCGTGTGCTAGAATTCCAACGGGTATGCTTTCCTTCTTTCACCTTGTTCAGATCGTCCGTCAATCTCTCCACTAAACCATCACGAACTCGTTGCAAGGTAGCATTACAGAACTTATAAAGCTCGTCGAACCGCATGAACCATAGCTGATGATTTGAGTTGAGGTAAGTAACCCCGAACTTTGGTTGTTGGAGAATCATTAGCTGAGATGCGTCATGTAGTTCTTCGATCATGAGTTGTGGTTTGGTCAAGTTGAGGTGATTCTGGTAGCTTCCGACACCTAACTGCAGATCTTCTACACGTTCACGGATGATCAGTTGCCTTATGTACATGAGCAAGGAAGAGATGAAGTTGTACTGAGTTGAACTTTCTCCAGATACATATCTTCTACGTCATCTAGATAAAGATGTGGGAAATCGGCTTCACAAAACTTGTAGAGCTGTTCGTCTTGCCTCTTAACCACTATTTCCTTCATGTAGACATAATCAAACCGCTTGTCTTCCAGGATTTGCATGATTGCGACGATTCGGCCTTTGTGCTTCACATCACCGGATCTACGTTCACATCTGTGAGTGTAGCCGAGCTTTCGTCGTTCCGACCAGTTCTGAATTCCAAACAAAGCGTCTCTGTTGTATTCCACAATAGAGTTGCTGAAGATAGGAGCGGTTTCTTCAATGTTTGGAATTTCATAACGAGCAGCTTGTACTGAAATCCGTAAAGACGACTTGTATCGATCTTTGGAAGCTTTGATGTCGTTTTGCAGGTAGCGGAGATCGTAGTTGAAGAAGAACCGATACGGAATTCTAGGCTTGTCAGCAAAGCCTTGAAGAGGTAAAGGTTTGGTCCAGTCGGTGAAATACGGTTCGTTGTGCTTTCCATGTGCATCAAAGTTGCTTTCCGGATTAAGCCAATCAAATGAGTCTGATAAAGCTGATGCAATGTTCTGCAAATGGTAGTCCAGCTCTATTTTGTTTCCTGATCGTGCCTTAAGAAAGTCACGAGCATCCTTGTTGATCCGCTTTAGTTCAGCTTTTGTCACCTTCTCCAGCTGAAGACCCGAAAGAATACTCTGAGCGTATTGTAAGGTGTTGCCCGGGAGTGTTTCTTCGGTTTCTAGCGGTGGATGAGCTTTGATCATTGTGGTAACCCAGTCTGATTCAGGAGTCTCAGGAGCATCTAACCATGTGAAACGTTTGGATTGCTTCTTCTTACTCTTGGACTTTTCGGTCTGAGTTGTTGATGATTTTCTAGCTTGTGGTTCAGGAGATTCAGTTTGAATGAATTCATGTTGTGGTTCCTCCTCTTGATCATCTTGTTGAAGCATGAATGGTTCTTCTGCTGCTGTGGGTCCAGACTTGGGTGCTGAACTTTGTGGTTTGCGGGTAGAAGCCTTAGATGCTGGTGGTTGTCTGGATGATGATGGTTCACGGCTAGACTTGGATCTTTTACGTTGTGAGTCTTTGTCCGGATCATCGTCTTTTCTTGGACGTTTGCGTGTACCAGCGGCTTCTTCACATGACTCTGTTGCCCTCAGGGATTCAAGTAATGCAGCTTCTTCATCGGTCTTTTCTACCTTTTCAGCAAGTTTGGAAGCTAACAAAGTTTCCAGTTGTTCCACGGTTAGATCCTCAGGCTCAGTAGGAGGCCTGTTCGTTTGAAGATAGAAAGGAGTTGACTGAAGAGTTTTGACGATGTTTTCTCGAATCCTGATGTCCAGCTCATTTTTGATGGGTTTCAGCAGTTCAAACAACTCTGGAGTTACTGTAGATACAAGATTTTCACCCAAGTATTCTTTGGTGTAGTCTTTATTCATCTCTTCCATATCTGCTGTCATGTACTTATCCAATTGAGCTTTAGTCTGCATTAACTCCTGTACTTTATCAGAGAGCTGAGTAACCAATGTAGTCATTTTCTTCATTTGGTCTTGAAGATCACCATCGTGTTGTTGTGGTGTTCTCCTAGTCCTTGAAGATCCCGCAACATGCTTTGCCCGTAAAAATGCTTTGGTAGTTCTCAGACTGGCTTTCTTCATTCTTGGTCTTTTTACTTTTGGTGGTGGTGGTGGTGGTGACTGGTCTGATGATGATGATGATGATTCTGCTTCTCTATCTGATTCAGAATGAGGTGTAGATGGATCTTTAGGTGGAGTACCTTGAGGGATTGGAGGTCTTTCCGGTGTCGGAGATCTATCTTTTGGCGGTGATAGCATGTCGGTGTCGAAGAATTGATCATCTTGATCTTGATCATGGGGTTGATCATCAAGATTTTCTTCTGCCGGTTCCTCTGGGGTTTTCTTACTCAACTCCTCTTCTTCCTGACCTTTGGCTTCGATCTCTGGAATTGTTGTCTCAGTTTCCTTTTGTTGTTCATCTGTAGACTCTTCTACTCCAGTGTCTTTCATGATAGTGTTACCCTCAGCATCCTTTTCCAGTTGTTCTGTTGTTGTTTCAGTTGCTGTTAGAGGTATCACTGTGCTGCAAGAACCACCTTCTCTAGCTTGGAGTTCAAGTTGTTGCTGATGAGCTTGTTGCAATTGAAGGTTGAGACGAGAAGCCAGTTTGATCCTTTTCTGCTCCTCCTTTTCCAGGTATCAGGTGTCAACGATTATGCTTTTCAGCTTGCCTTTGTCAGTTGAAGGTTCAGATTCAGGTTCCACAGTTTCTTCATCAACATTCCCAGGTTCACGGATGACTATTCCTTTTCTTGGTTGTTGTTGTTGCTCATGGAGTGTTTCTAAACTTAATTTTTATGCCAGTTCGAGTTCAGGATCCTCTTAAGCTGTATACCTTCTTTCATAGTCCCCTTCTTCATCAGTTTCGGTTTCGGTTTCAGATCCAAATTCTGACCCACTAGCTTCTGATGGTGGTGGTGATGGTTCAGGTGTGGCGACTTTCTTTCTAATGACTTTACGTTTCTGGGTTGCAGCAGGCTTGGACTTGGGTTGTTTAGGAGTTGGAGTACTGCCGGTGCTTCCTCTCTGGCTGCGAGTTTCCCTTATAATTTCACCAAGAGTGATGAGTGGAAGGTTCTGTGCTGGTGCATTTTCTCCTTGTTGTTGTTGTTGAGCCATTGTGTACTGAAAATGTAATGTCATAAGATCAAACATTCAACTTGTTAGTTTGTAAGTTAACGTACGAGTTTGATACTTAAGACCATTTCATTTAACATTTTGCATGCAAGTTTCATTAAGCTCGTGAGATGTTTGTTATGACGATGATAAATTGTATGTAATCTAAGATGTAACGACAAGCATTCATGGCACTTAAAGCAAGTTAAGTACATCTAAGGAGTTACACAATCATTAAACATCCACACACTTAATGTAACAACAGTCACAAACACAATAATACAAGTTCATAAGAATACAACTTAGTTTTTGAAAGTTTACAAATTATACAAACTTTTCAAAATTAGTCTAAGTATAATCTCGACAACTTGCAAATTCATGTTCTCGACAACTCTCCATTCAGTGATCTAGAAGACATTTGAATTGAAAGTTCTCGATAACTTTCAATACTGAAAGTTTTCGATAACTTGTCAAGGCAAAGTTTTCGATAACTTGAATCAAAAGATTTCGATAAGCACTGTTCATAGGATTACGACAATTTTGGGTTTTTGAAAACTTCAAAGATCTCGACAACTCTTATTGAAAAATCTCGATAAGTTATAAAAAAATTTCGATAATATAACTTATGGGAATTTTCGATAACTTATCAAAAATTTCGATAAAAGTTTTTGATAACTTTATACTTATCGAAATTTCTTATACAAGAAATTTCGAGATTGCATTGTAGACATACGTTTGATGGTTTTTGTTGTTTCCTTGAGTGAACCTGATACAATTAAGCACAAAAACAACGTTACAAACACAGTCAACAAACATACTCAAGTTTTCGATAATTTGTATAAACCCTAAATCATCTAGATCATGAGCAATCTGAATACATGTTGTTTTGTTAATGAAAACATGCAATTTAGACACAAACAAACATGTTGTAAACACTGAATTGAAGCAACAACACATAGAAGAAAAACCATCGCGACAACCCAAGGGGGGGGGAAAAAACATCTAGATTATGTATAAAATGAAATTGAAACGATTTCAAGCATACACATCATGTTCTAATATCCTTAACTAACATACCCACACTGATTCAAACAAAATACACTTATATCCAAAAAACCCAATTTGTCGAAAATCTAAGGGTCATGCGAAATTCATCTTATGATGTTATAGGTTAAGATTAAGGATGGAAACATGATTAGGATATTAAAAATCACAAAAGCCCTGTGTCTATTTAACCCTATAACAAACACCTATTCAAGAATCTCAATACACGCCATAAACCTAGGTGTTCGATAATCAAACAATGCAGAAATCTAACCATATGGTTTGTTAATTCCTTGAAAACCTATATTCACTATCAGCTGTAAGGATCATAAAAGAGAGAACTAACCTTCAAAGAAGATTTATAGCCGGATAAAAATGGTTTAATTATAAATATGGAGAAAAGATTGCTTTTTGAAATGATAAGAAAAAAAAACGGGGGCAAGATATAGGAAAGGATAGGATATAAATACACTTTCACCACAATAGACAACTAATCACTTAACATACAAGAACAACACTATAATAGGTCTTAGAATTATACGGAACTTAACAAAATCTTCTAAGACATAACCTAAGAATACATTTTTGACTTCTTTCCGTGAAATCCAACAATAAAAGCAAAAAGAATCTTTTAATGCAAGTGCACGTCTTTTGAGTAAGAATTGGAAATGTTTGACGAACATTCTCCCCCTCAACCATGTGGCTCTTGAAAATATCGGAAAATTTTGACAATGACCAAAGTCCGTATGAACGAGATCATGTGCCTTGCATCTTGTGCAACCAACAATTTAAAATAAAATACTAGAAGAAAATAAAAGAAAATCTTTTTGTTACTTCCCCGAATTTTTATTATTTTATATTTGGTTCATTTTACTCGTTTTCCCCATTTTTTCTTTTTTGTTTTTGAATAACCACCATTTACAAACCAGCATAGTTACTTGTTGTTCTGATGCGACTCTAATCGCTGGGCGTTTCCAGACAGAGTTTTTCAAATCATCCTGGAGTCAAACATCGCATACCAATTCGCTAAGCAGTTCCAGTAAACCTCTCCTCCGAGCATGCTCCTTGATCGAAATGAATATCGCGCAGATCCGATGTGCCTTAGACTTGGAATGTAAAACCGTGTTGCAGGAAATAGCAATGGCACTTTTTGAGTCACAGTACATCGGAATCTTCTCGAATGAGTAGCCATAGTCCATCAGCTGCGTACGCATCCAAATGATTTGAGCACAGCAGGCAGCCATAGCCACATATTCTGATTCAGTAGATGAGAGTGAAGTGCAGTCCTGCTTCTTAGATTGCCAAGACACAAGCTTGTCTCCAAGAAACTGTAAACCACCAGAAGTACTTTTTCGTGTATCCATACACCTTGCATGATCAACGTCTGAAAAAGGAATTAGTTCAAAACCTGAATCCTTCGGATACCAGATCCCCATGTGAATGGTTCCATTCACGTATTGAAGGATTCGTTTAGCCTCATTGAGGTGACGTTCAGTAGGACGCGACTGATAGCGAGAGCACATAAACACAGCAAATACAATATCCGGTCTGCTAGCAGTTAGATACATGAGCGACCCAATAATACTTCGGTATTTTGTGGGGTCTACCATTTTCCCATGTAAATCCGCATCTAACTTTGTGGTGTTGGAAAACTAGTGTGTGTTTTATTGATAATGAAAAGTGAAAGCAAATTACACAAAGTCTCACCCTTCCATGGAAGTATGGAGGGGTATATATAGCCTAACACACTCACAACTATTGCAATATTACGTAACTAGTCCATGTGTTTTGGCTTAACAAGATAACTAATGTAATCCCGTAAATGTCGTTCCATTTACGTGTTAGGACCATAAACTCAGGTCCTAACAATCTTCCCCCAATGGGGCGACATAAGGAATTACTTACAACATTTCCTACAAGTACAAATACAAATAAAGAAGGGTCTTCATCGGCTCTTCAAGTGCTAAGGATTACTGCAGTTGACGCTCTTTGTCTTCATCTTGTACCTCGGCTTGAGAACTTTATCTTCAATTGTAGGCAAATAATGTAATATGCATGAAATGGATTAACTTCCCCCCAATTCATGCTGCATGTCTTTAGCGGCTTCTTCATACACTTCTTTTTGGCAAAGTTTCTGAATCGGCTTCCCCCCAAACTGACAACCGTCTTCAGCAGATTCGAAACTTTGATGTAGTAAACAAGTCTTCTAACTTTTGAAGTTTTGAGTACGCAGCGGAATTTGTAGATGACACAGTAAACCACACCAAGCAAATCTGAGTAGTTAAATTATCACGGTTATACTCAATGCGGAAGTTCCGTTCGGGGGTAACATACAAGAAATCAACAGGATATTCTCACATATGTAGGCTACTTAGCACTTCACAATCCGCTAGAGTCGAAACGATTACACCAATCATCACAAAACTGAACCACTGATCATCTCTGCGGAAGTCTTCCGGTAGTAATGTAGTCGTAAACTCGATCACGTGAGTCTATTAAGAGTCCTTGATGTGCACATTTCTTCCCCCTAAATGCAGATCCTCGTGGAAAATGAGTGTTTTCGCAAAGACGTCAAGCACCCTCAACGTCAAGTCAAAGAAACACTCTCTCTCTTCCCCCACGATGTCTTCTTCGAAATCGGAAGCATACACACTATGTTAATGATGAGAATCGGAGGCAGCGTAACCCCATATGTCAAATTAACCAAGCAAGTGTGTAGTGCCATAACTAGCCCCATGTGAATCAACTGCTGATAAACATCTCTACTCTTTATACTTTTCTCAACCAACTATTTATCGACCCCATTATCATTCTAACGGCTGTTTGTTGTGACTACTGATGGAGAAAACTCAATATTATGAACTTGAGAACGGAGTAGAATAACCCAAACTTGTGACTTAAACTTGCACTATTGTATGACTAAGAGCGGCGTAGAGAGTTCGTCCACCATCGAATCCCTAAGTACACTATACTCTAGCACCATCAAGTATAAGATGTACATCACCTCTTGAGTATCCACAACAGCGTGTGATACTGAGCACTACAACGTAACTCCTTAAAGTGATAGCTATACACGCAGAACCACCAAAGATCATGTATAACTAGATAACTTAAGTCTCTGTCATTTGTACGGTCAAAAGCTCAAACAAGGATCTCGAAGAATTATCGCCTGACTCGACATCTTCAAGATACTAAGTACACGCACCCGTGAAATTTCACTTCAATCTCAAATAAATAATAACGAATTATCGCCGTAGTCACATCTAACAGTTAAAAGCTTAAATCTAGCCTTTTGACGATTTAAGTGAACTCGATAATGGTTTCCCGATCTTGTCAAAAATGTATCCTCGTGAAAATTTTTCATACCAAAATACCACTTCTATTTGCCGAAAATATGCCAAATTAATCACAATGTATTAAAATACATTGGTTTTTAATTCTTCAGCTCAACTCATTAGCATGTTAGATCCAATAACAGATAAATAATGACAGCCCACTGCTTCTTATGATAATTCGTTTAAGCCCAAAGTCACAATTTTCGCAGCCCATGACATCAACTCAGTCCGAATCACACCTATTAAACTATTATAGCCCAAAAGTGATAGGTTTGGTTTAAATTTAATACCCGTATAAAGAAGTGTAACCCTAAGCATGGTATTAGTTTGATAACCCTAACACACACAACATATTATACTCCGCCTCTTTTCTCATTCTTTCACTCAGCCACCAAACATAACACCAAACATCAGTCATCTAATTTCAGATCTATCACCATCATCAAATCATGTACCCGATCTAAACTCATCTCCTCACATTCGCTATCAACCATAAGCGAACAGGAAATCCTTTGTTTCGAGCATCACAAACACACAAATAGAGACATTCCATGACCTTTGTTAATATTATCAGCTTAAGAAGAATCAAGAACACATCAAGATCCTTTGGAGGGTCATGGTAGGTTCGACTTGTTTGCATTTCGATTTTGGTCAATTGTTGTAAAACGAAACAGGATGATGATTATAACATACTTGTTATAAATCGTGATTCCTTTTAGTTTTGGATAATGAGAGAAGCTATAAGCTTCAAACATTGATCGATGATGAATTGTTCTTTCGTGTTATGATCTTTTAAGGTCCATGGACTTATTGTTCCACACGATAAAGTAACAACTGAGATCTTGATTTAATTATGTTTCGATTTGACTCAAACCTTGATGTAGATATAAGTTGTGAGTTGGAGAGTGAAAAGCGAGTGTATTTGGTTGTGTCTAGGCTAGGATATGGTTAAGGTTTTTGAATTAGAGACTTGTGATGTACAATACTGAAGTCACAATAGTTGTTGGTATTTGGTTTTGGTCTATGATTTTGGTCAAAATATTTTCAGCTCCATCTCATTTCAGCTCACTTATCGAAAACACTTGTCGAAAACGTGATTTCAATAACGTGTGATTTCGATAATGTGTGATTTTGATAACCATATTTATCGAGAAATGTGATTTTGATAACGTGTGATTTCGATAACCATATTTATCGAGAAACAGATTCAAGTTGTCGAGATAATAATTTCGACAGATTAGGGTTTTAGGTTCTCGACAACTTGTGATCTCAAAAACAAGTACATATCGAGATTTCTTATACAAGAAATCCGATTTTTTCAGCAGTTTTCCGACCATTTTTTGTACTTACGGCCATGTTTACCAGTTTCCGATGAATATTCCGAAAAAAACCCAGATTCCGATGAGTATTATTTTTGACCGTTTCTTCAGATCACGTTTTTCAGACCATATTGACCAAAACTACTCACGAGATGATGGTACCGATAGTCAAAAAATGATGTAGTTAACATATATCTATTATTTGGACATAAAGTATACAAAAAAGAACACATATATGAAACAAATAGTGAAAGATGGGGACTTTTTTGACCATATTGATACCTTAAAGCTGTAAACCAGATACTATGAAAAGAACAGTATTGACGCAAGGTTAAACAACTTAAAGATAGCATTTTTAGACAAGATTTGACCACAAAATCAACAAATATGCAACCTTGACTCTGATGCCACTGTTAGGATCGTAGTTTTATGGTGATTTGTGGTTCGGGAGGTTGAGTATTATGGAAGAACAAGATCTCCATGGTTAGTGAGAGAAAGTAGAGAGAGAAGGGAAAACTAGTGTGTGTTTTACATTGGGGTATTGTACGTGTCACAACTGGTCATTCCATGTTTCTTTATTATTTCAAGAGCATATTTTGATTGACTTAGGAAAATACCACGGGGATATTGATGAACTTGTAATCCTAGAAAGAATGTAAGTTCACCCATCATTGATATTTCAAAATTAAGTTTCATTAATTTTGCAAAAGCATTGGAATATTTTTTGTTTGTAGATGCAAAAATAATGTCGTCTACGTAAATTTGTACGATTAAAACGTCTTCCCCGTGTCTTTGGATAAATAAAGTTGGGTCTATTAGACCTTTGGTAAAACCATTAGCAAGTAAGAAAGCAGTAAGTTTGTCATACCATGCCCTGGGGGCTTGTTTGAGACTGTAGAGAGCCTTCTTAAGTCGATAGACATGGTTCGAATGCTCTGGGTCGACAAATCCTTCTGGCTGACTAACGTATACCTCCTCACGTAACTGACCATTCAAAAATGCTGTTTTGACGTCCATTTGGTACACGATCATGTTTTTGTGAGCAGCGTATGCCAGAAAAATCCGTACAGCTTCAAGTCTAGCCACGGGTGCGAAAGATTCTTCAAAGTCGATTCCTTCCTCCTGACTATAACCTTTAGCTACCAATCGGGATTTGTTGCGTATGACATTACCTTCTGCGTCCAACTTATTCTTCCATATCCATTTAAGTCCAATCACATAAACTCCATCCGGTCTTTCAACTAATTCCCAGACTTCTAGTCTCTTGAATTGGTCGAATTCTTCTTGCATAGACTCAATCCAATTATCATGTGTCATTGCTTCCTTGATGCTTTTTGGTTCGGCATGAGAGATGGTGAGTGCATACATGCAGTGTTCGGCATCGGAGTGAAGTTTCTGTCGAGTCATCACTGGAGCTTGGGGATGACCAATAATGTTGACAATTGGGTGATCACGTGTCCAATGATGTGTTGACGGGTGAGGGTTATGGAACTGCTGCACATTAGTCGATTCCAAGTCCCGTGTTGACGACTCTGGAATATCGGAAAGGTTGGGAGTCGGTGCAAACGGATTAAAGAATGCATTGGGATCGTAATTTGCAGGTTCGGGTACTTCAAGTTGATTCAGATCTTCAGGTGCATTGTATGAGTTGGAGTCTGTCTGTTCATCTGCTGTTGGTGAATCTGTTGGAGGTGCATCAGTTTCTACAGTAGTTGTAGTAACGGGTGTATCAGGCACTGGAATAGTGGCAGTTTGAGCAGCGGAATCGGTGGATACATTTTGTGCACGAATCTCAAAAGAGTCATCAAACAGTGGAGTGAACAACGTTTCCAATTCTTGACGGGTTAAAGGTAAAGGTGCATCTGAACGATCTGGGAAATTTAAACGGTTAAGTTCGGGTCCTAAGCTGTTGCGCTCAGAAGCCATAACATTAAGCTCGGGTCCGAAACTGAGTTGTTCCGAAGCCATCATTTAAGTGCGGGTTTCGTACTGAAGTGTACGAAAGCCATCCCTGTTAAATCTGCAAAGAAAGAAAGAAGAGACAAAGCAGAGAACAGGGATCCCCAAGTGTAATTGGGTTCCGGATGTTAGAAGCATAAAGTTGTAGTGTCAATTATCTTCTTGACACCAAAACACTCAATATCAATGGTTTGCTTTCTCGCCTCAGGGATAGATTCTGTGGATTTCACATTAGTTTTGGTGAAAATATCTAAAATCTTTCCTGTGGGAATCCACCTAAGACCAATCGCTTTGAAAATTCTACCCGTGGGTACCCACCTAAGGTTAGATCTAGGAGATGTTTTCCTCTTAGGTGCAGCGGAATGAAATGTGGGAGCATCACTTAGTTGAGAAAACCTATGTCCTATATTGATCCACTTCTTAGATTTCTGATTTATGGCTTTTGGTTCAACGGGTTTGTTTTTCTTAGTCAATTGAGCCTTTGCAAGTGAATTTCCCTTTGGGAAATATTTTGAAGAACCTACAACATGATTTTTTAAGCAACTACTCTTAGATGCTATCCAATTCCTATTAGTTTGTTAATTACTCTTAGGTTTTTGTTTGCTACTACTAGTAGTGTTTTGCAATACAGTGGAAGGCATCACATGAGGTTTTGAACCTTGAATTCCATCTTTTTGAAGCAGTGCCTTTTTCCTAGCCTTTTCTAGATCATAGTTCTTGCACATGTCATTTTTGTCATAAGACTCTTTACTTTTAATGATCGTTTTAGACATAATTTTCGAACTAATCCTAGATGAGCCATGTATAATCATGTGTAGAGGTATAGCAGAAACAGATGCATTTTCCTTAGGCCAGGAATGTGGAGTGACTGGTTTTGTCAAATGATTAATCTCAACAACTTGCGGGAAAAACCGAGATTTTGAAGATTTGGGTCGTTCAGATTTAAATGCAGTTGGTTGTCTAACCACTGATGGTTTTCTGATTGTTTGAAGAGGCGGTTTCCCCAAGATTGATGGTTTTGCAAACTTAGTATCCACACTCTGGCCAGTCAATCTTCTTAATTTGTTTTGCAATGCAGCATTTACGAACCCCTTTGCTTGAATTTGACCTTTTAAAAGCTCATTTTCCTTAACTAATGTATCCACACGTTTACATAGTTCATTCAAAAATTGACCATTGTTGCCTGAAGTTAGAGATTCTTTTTGCAATTTAAGTTCGAGTGAGATGCAATGAGCCTCAAGTTTTGAAAAATCTTTTTGAAACTGGGCAATGGTCTTTTTGAGAAGCATGTTTTCAGACTCAGATTCAAGAGTTTGGTTTGATGTTTCAGTCATAAGATTATCAAGTAAGGGCTCAGACTCAAAACGTTTGTCTGGACATTGCACAACATTGTGGTCAACCTCTCCTTCATTTCTGAATTCAGGTTGCTTAGATTGTTGTTTCTCGTTAGCAGGCATAATATGANTAAGTTCGAGTGAGATGCAATGAGCCTCAAGTTTTGAAAAATCTTTTTGAAACTGGGCAATGGTCTTTTTGAGAAGCATGTTTTCAGACTCAGATTCAAGAGTTTGGTTTGATGTTTCAGTCATAAGATTATCAAGTAAGGGCTCAGACTCAAAACGTTTGTCTGGACATTGCACAACATTGTGGTCAACCTCTCCTTCATTTCTGAATTCAGGTTGCTTAGATTGTTGTTTCTCGTTAGCAGGCATAATATGAACAACAGTAGATTGTACCTCAACCATTAGCTCTTTATCAAAGTTTGGTTCTGTGTCATAGATGGGTATGACATCTTCCTCAACCATTTGTTCTTTGTCAAAGTTGGGCTTTGAGTCATAGGAGGGTCCGATCTCTGCATAATCAGCGTCTGCATCATTCTCTAATCTGCTGCTGTCATCTGACTGTTCTAATTCTGTCCTACTACTTTCCTTGTCAACCAAACTAGCATCTAATGCTTTAGCCGTATTAACTTTCCCTTCTTGAGTCTGCAATTTACTTTCATTCACCCTTCTGTTAAACTCTCTTTCATGAAGTATTCTTTCAGCAATCAACTTCTTAATAGATTCCATTAGTTGGAGCAGTACATCTTTGAAACTTTGAAAACCAAGTCGAGTGTAGTCAAGAAAATACTTGCTTTCCATGAGAGAGTCATCGTCCGAATATACCCTCGTACGGATGAATTGCTGAAACTATTTCTTAAGTACACAAAAGGCAGCCATGGATCCATTCTCGTGATGTTCTTCTTTGTTAAGTTGATCTTCAAGTTGATCCATGTTAAGGAACATTGATGAGACGAAAAATGTTACGTTTTTAGGGGTCAGTTTGAGTCCTAATTCGTATATTATTTGATCGGATTTCACCCAAAGTCGTTTCTTTTCTCATTTTAGGTACTTTTGAGGTGAAAATCACAAAAGAAGCATTTTCGGGCGTTTTCGGAGTGAAAAAGTGCGGAAAACAACAAAATCTCAAAAGACCCTAACGTGCACTGAAGGTGACGGCGTCACAAACTTCAACGTGACGACGTCAGGAACAAATGAAGTGAAGAAATTGGAATTTACTCATGACGGGCCAGAGAGTTTTTGGCTTAGTTTGCAGACGGCGTCAAGGAAGGCCGTCATATCTGAAACAAGGCGGCGTGACGACGTCAAGAAGGCCATCACAAAACCCTAATCGTCGGCGTGACGGCGTCACACCTTGGGCTGACGGCGTCAGCCCGTATTTTCTATATATATAGGACGAATTTTATTGTTTTAAAAGAGGAACTTGGTGGAGAACTTAAGGGTTAAACCCTAGCTCGTGTATTACAGAGCTTAGAGGGTACTTTTACCCCTCTAACTTGCATGTTTAATCTAAGATAAGTCTTCATTCAAT